>VCJN01003359.1:0-169365 GCA_006384855.1 Tetraselmis striata | reverse complement strand
ACATGGCGTAATCTTTAAATCATTCAGTCTTGCATGGTTAAACTAAACTCACGCGTACCCTTAATTCCTACTCAGGTGCTTCCTCACAAGTCCATCCAAGCTCACTGCCAGCCCAGCTCGCCGAGAGCACCGCCATGCAAGCACCGCCACGTGCCGCTACACTGGTTGGTGCTGGTGAGTGCCAGTACCGTTCCTCTTCTGAACACGGTACCCAGCAAGTAGTGATTCTGGGTAGTGGCACAATGTATGTATAACCATGCACTCACAACCTCCATAATATAGTTGTACAGAATTATCCACATTGCAGTATATGTATACCATAGTAGCGCATGACGACCGTTTGTGTATCAACTACACTATAGGGGTATGCTCAGCGTCCCGTTGCCATATATAGCTCTCTACGGCCGGCCCACCAACCCTTGTCCCCGCACCTCCCAAACATACCAGCTCTCCCCGCGGGCATTGAGTCATTACATGCACCCACTACGCCTACTTGTCAGGAACGCCGCCCTACAATTGCCACGATCCCCGCCGCTTTCCGCCTCCGCCCTAGTAATTCAGATCGCCTCTCACGTGCAGAATGTACTATCACCCCCGCCCGCCCTCGACTACGCTGCCTGCGAAAAATCGACACGTGTGGGGATGTGGGTGCGAGCGCGGTTAGTCCTCATCGTCAGCCGATTACTTGGACCCATCGCAAGCGGGGGGGGGGGGGGGGGGGGGGGGGCTCTATATGACATGTACCCGAGACTGACGTGCGCTGTCGGCCTCGAACTACCATGCCCTCGCTCTGCAGACACCACTGTTGGCCTCGCCGTTGGGCCCGAGCTGTTGCAGACGTGGCAGCGGCAGTATCCTGACTGGTTCAAGAGAAACACCAAGCTCGACACACCCGAGGAGCTGACTAAACACATCCACGGGCTCGCAAGGAAACCGGCACTGAACAACACGAAACTTCCGTGCGTCTGCCTAAAGCCTCCCGGCATCAAGCTCAGGAGACACGAGGAGGGGTGCCTTCACGGTTTTCTGATCAAGTGCCACAAGTCCGAGCACGGAAAGCGGGCGAACTGAGACCTCGTCGCCTCAGCGGGCAGGACGAATCCAGCTACAGGTGAGGCGCCACGATCCCGTACCTTACGGTTGCCACAGTGGACGATGATCGCCCACTCCCCCTAGGCCCGTACCAACTATTGATTGTTGGTTTGTCGTTGGCAGTTCCTGGAGGTAGTCGGTGACACGCATGGCAGGCGGCTGGACGCGTCGGGACTGGTGACGATGGAGTCTGACGATGACGGGCCGACGGCTGGCGGGTACCTGTACCTGTCCCTATCTAGCCGCCCGCCTACTCAGCGCGCTGACCGGTACCAATACTGGTACTCGTAGCGAGTGCAGTACAGTACCATACTAGAGTAGCCGCGCAGGCGGATGGGCAGTAGTAGATCATGTACTCGTAGAAGTACATCCGATGTAATTAATGTTTCCCCCCCCTCCTTCCCCCCCCTTTCGCCCCCGCTTCGCCCCCCTTCGCCCCTTCAGATTATTCTGGCCGGGGGCATACCGGGCGCGGCGCATATCCAGTGCTGGTTTTGGAGCATTTTGTCCAAAATTGGACAAAATGGAGGCGGCAGGTCAGTATTAATTATGATGATTAAATCCATCGCCTAGCCACTGGATGTTGCAAACATTTTATTCGTTGATCATCCCCAACTCAATCAAGTCCTTCTTCGTGGCGGCGTTAAACTTGACCGGCGCCTCCGGGTTTGCGTTGCGCTTGGGTGGTTGACATGACGTAGATGCGTTGCGTTGCGTGGCTGGTTAATTTGCCACCCAGTTTGCGCGCATGTCTTCACGACTTGACGCTTTGACCAAACCACTTCCTACTGACCATAGTCTGTGCCGTCCGCGTTGAACACCTCGCGACTTCCCGACGCGTCGTGTATGGCCTTCGCGTACGACACAGGGACGGCTCAACAAATAAAACTTCCAAGGAAGAGACATGCACTTCTCCCAGCTTGTGTCAACCGGATTTTTCCCTTCTTTTGTCCGTGCGTACAACAATAGGGGCATGAGATGTATGCCCTTTGCATCGGCATGGAAGGGCTCGTAAACGGTTGTAGTCAACGTATCGCCGGTAGTCTCGCGCGACTTCACAAGCATAATGACAAATCTCGACTCCCAATCACCAAGAGTTTCAGGACACTTGTCTTCCTCATGCACCTAATGATGGCCAAGACCGCGAGCTATGTCGACCCTGAGCGAGACGCCAAATACCATTTTTGTCCCATCTGGGACAGAATAATAAGCAAGGTAGATGTACCAAATTGTTTTACCGCCTAAAGGACAAAAATGACAAATAATGGGACTCACATCGTCCGAGATGTCGATGACGAGGTTCGTGCCCTTCGCATCGCTAGGCAAAGTGTTGTCATAAAGCCTCTCCTTGGCGCCGGCGTGAACTCCATGGAAGGCTTTGTCTTCATGAAGCACTTGAGCTCGAACCTCGGCTTAACAGTAATGCAACCTATTTTGCACCGAGGCACGCGGTGAATTGTGGTTAGGTCTAAATTAGGGTTTGGGGGCAGCAGTATAGTGGGATTGAAAGCTAATATGAATGCCGGTTGGTTCATTTTGTGCCAAGTCGGGGAAACCAATTCCGTCCAAACATGGACAAATCAAAAGAGTTAAGGAAACGGGGTGGTTACAAGAAGATTGCGCCATCGGGGGCTGAAACTCTGTCCAAACTGGGACAAAAAAAAGTGCGGGGGGCGTGATGGCTACAATAAGTAGTTTGTGCCGTCCGGGGCTGAAACTCTGTCAAAGCCGGGACAAAACATATGAGCGGCTAATTTTGCGGAATTGTACTACATATCATCATCTTCGATCACATAATCCCCTCGGCGCTCTGCCGCCTCTTGCGTCCTCTTCTCCGCCGCTGCACGCTCTGCCCGCTCCTCTCCCTCGGTCATTGGAAGGGGTAGACCCGGCCACTTCTCGAAGTCATCTGGACGCAGTCTTTGAGTCTCGTCCCATGGCTTCTTTTTAAACCATGAGGTCATCCCGGACTTCATCCCAGCGATTTGCGTCTTCTGGTTGTCAATGAGGATGGTCTTCAAGTTCCTGTGTGTGAACGAGTAGCTCGGATGCATATGGTCCCACCACACGGAAAATGCCGCAGCGGCCTGGAAAAGGCGTGGCAAACCGCACAAGGCGTTAATTTTTTATGTTGATCCCATTAAGTCACTCATCCGGGTTGCACCCCTCACGCACCGCGATTGTCCCGGTTCCGGCTTTGACGTCGACAATTGTTGCCCCGTCTGTTGCCGCCATCTTTAGGTGCTTGGCGAAGAGAGCGATATGCTTTTGGTACTTGTTCACCGTCTGTCTGTTCTCGTCCTTCAATTTCGCGGTGTCTTTGAAGTGACCCAGCATAATGGATGTAGAGAACCGGCACAACCGGCTCAGGGAGTGATGATAAATACAAGCCGGCTACTTTACACAAATCTCACCTTCGGGGATCATCGAAACGGATATTGTCAGCTATAATGCTTGGCGGGGGCTTTTTGACGTAGAGGTAGTACTCAACGTCGTGACGCAAAGAACTCCCCATCTTCATCCCGCAATCCTTGGCCCAAGTCAGGACGTGATAGATGAGGTCCTCAGCTTGTTTTTGTACGGCTGTGATTGCGGATCCAAGTTGCTGGTCCGAGAGGTGAATGAATAAATGGCACCCGTCAAGAGCAGTGTGGACGTAAGAACATCCAGTCAGGATATTCAACTGCCTTCGCGGGGAAAATCGGAAATGAGATAAATTAAACCACAGTCATCTACGCACCCGGGTTGGGGGGGGGGGGGGGGGGGGTCTTGCCTGGCGAAAGCAAACACGTCGTTGAAGTCGGCCGTGCCCCACGCAGCATCCTTCGAGTCCCATGTGTGCGAACCAGCTCCGAAAAGGGCGTCGGCAATGAAGACTGTGGCCTTTCTTGCACGAACTGCCGACATGGCGTCCGCGACGGCTTGTTTTGTCGCGGGAGCCTTGAAGTCCCCCTCCACAATGCAAGTCTTGCAAAGCTCCGTGTTCAACCAGACCTTATCATCCTTGTCGACCTCTTCTCCCTTGGGCATCACCGGAAGTCCCTCTGCCTGTGCGTAATAGAAAACATATTCGGGTTAATAGCTCACATGAAAATTCAGAAGAGCGTTTGTGGTTGCACAAGATCTTAGTTACCTTCATCGATATCCATAGCGCATTAGAAACATTCGGAGCGGAAACCGCGATAAGCTCCGGAGCACATGCCAGAAGAGCAAACTCTGTGAAGAAGGAGATGACCAAGTCCGGCATCTGATTCTTGATGCGATACGCCTCACTCCTGATGTTGGTGTTGGTGGCCGCGATACGCTCTCTAACCGGTAGTGGTGTGAGACAATCGGCGGATTTCATGTCCCCCCATCTGGCAGGAGAGGTCAGCAAGACCATCAAAGGACCGGAGCGATGAGCACCTTTGAACAAATCATGGAACTTTCTGGGGAAGCTTGTTGGGCCGAGGTCATCAACCTTGGCTCGGAACTTGGTGATGGCGTCAAGGCGAGCGGCCGCTTGTTGGTCCGACACTTCGTCTTCCACATCCCATTCGATGATGTGGTCCGAGAGATATTTCCCCCAGTTCCTGGCCGGTTCGTCTGGCGTCAGCAGTCAGATTGCCTCTATGCCCTTGGCCCTGTCAATGGCATTAATGACCTTGATGCTTGCTCGACGCAAGAGATCGCGAAACCTCCAGGTCTCAATCATCGCGAGCCACTCCGCGTTGGTGTGCGTAACAGCCATGGGGTCTTTGTCGCCGGCATGCTTTACGTCATCCACCAACTCGTAGAGGCTCGGGGTCACATTGTGCTCGCCTTGGATAAGCAGTCCAACCACCAAGTACATTAGGCCCACAGGAAGATCCGCGCTGTCGCTCTGCTTGGCAAGAGACGGCTCGTCTAGCCAGGGCGCATAGGGTCCAAAGCCAACATCCTGGGTCGAAAAACAAACTTCAGTACGGAGAAAGGAATGATAGTATTCCATGTGATTAATAGACACCGGGTTAGGTCACAACTTACATCCATGAGGGCGACTCGGAAGTGAGCTATGTCTTTGCCGAAGCCATACTTCTTGTTATCGAGGATTGCATTGATAGGCTTCCGAATTGCTTCGTAAACCTTCCTCACTTCCTTCGGGGTGAGTTGCTCTAGTCTATCGAGTTCTTGATGGTAGTACACAAATAGGTCTCCGAGTTTGGTTCTGGTTTCGTCCCATCCTCGAACCCCGAGGTCCACATGCCGGTAGGCTTCAGAAATCTGCTCAAGGGGCTCAAAAACACCGCGCAAATCATTTGTCAGAATCTAGCAGCATTAACAACAAGATAAATTTTCATCATGTACGCAGCTTACCGTTGTGGGCGCGAGCAGAGGTCAATCAAATTTGAGAACTCGCTGCTCTTCTCATCTTTAATGCCGATCTTCTCTAGTTCAACTTGAAGAACTTCAGACTTCTTGAACTCCTTCACGACTCTAATTTGCGGAAGTGCCCTAAAGCCGGGGCGAGTTGCAGCCTGATCTGCATACCACCTCTCGAAACATCAGCGAAGGTTATGCATAAACAATTGCACCGATTTCAAAATTCCGACCGATTGTACTTCTGAAGACATACCGTTTCATCCCGCTGATGACAAACTAATTCGTCCCGCTGATGACATACCGTTTCGTCCCACTGATGACATACCGTTTCGTCCCGCTGATGACAAACCGTTTCGTCTCGCTGATGACATACCGTTTCGTCCCACTGATGACAGACCGTTTCGTCCCGTTGATGACAGACCGTTTCGTCCCGCTGATGACAGACCGTTTCGTCCCACTGATGACATACCGTTTCGTCCCACTGATGGCATACCGTTTCGTCCCACTAATGACAGACCGTTTCGTCCCGCTGATGACAAACCGTTTCGTCCTGCTGATGACATACCGTTTCGTCCCACTGATGACAGACCGTTTCGTGCCGCTGATGACATACCGTTTCGTGCCGCTGATGACAGACCGTTTCGTCCCACTGATGACAGACCGTTTCGTCCCACTGGTGACAGACCGTTTCGTCCCACTGACAGACATAATTTTAACCCGCTGACGAAAGAACGACTTTTGTCACACTTTACGCCTATTTGGTCCCACGGTTTGCTTAATAATAATCTGGGGGAATGGGTCGCTCACCATGAGTTTGTGCATGGACGTGTCTCCCACGACGGTGTGACCCGCCTCGTTGAGCTTCATAGACATGTAGCGGCACACTTCCGGCGAGAGGCCGATGTACATCTTGTCCGACGTGAAGTGGATGCCTTTGTTGGCTTTGTAGATTTCCGGATAGTTTTCTTTCACCATGCGCCTCGCCTCCCGTCTGTGGCTGCCGTCGATGTTGGCTTGAAGCGCGCCCTGAGAGCCTAGAAACTTGATGATGACGTCGATCTCTGGCTTGTAGGAACTTGAATCCGCCAACCTCGGCTTCTCCCTGCCTTCGAATGCTGCGACTAGCTCCTTGAAGTTGGCCATGGTCAAAGCGAGGGCTCGTACTCTTTGGAGAAACAATTGCCGTTCTTGTGGACTAATGGAAAGGACACTGAGAAATTCTCGGCGGATAGGGAAGGATTCCTCTGAATAACAAATGCAAAATAAAGGGATGTCAGTAATTTGCATTGTGTATTGATTTAGATTTGTCTACACATATTTGATCCGGATAGGTACAACATGTCGCGATAGGCTTTTACCTTGTAGCTTTGCGCCACCATATTGCAGTCTTGCAGCTTTGGGGAACGGAATTCAAATTCTGGCGGCGGTGCGAGGAACTTATCGGATGTGAGGCAGGCATGTATCCTTGTCGATGACGAGGTTGACTCTGTCGGCGTACAACATGTTGATGTCGCCACCGTGAGATGTCTTCACCTCTGGATCAGCAATCTCGACTTTGAGGTGGCCGTAGAAGATCCAGTCGACGGCACCGGTGTTGCCGAAGCCATTCAAGGCCGGCGGGACGGCGAACGTATCGACGTATGGAAGCGCGTTCTGAAAATCCTTGTCAATGTTGGCCAAGTCATCGATGTCAATCTGACCAGACGCGAAACCTCTCAGTGCATGCGCCAACACATTGCGCTCGACCAAAGTCCATGCGTAGTAAGATTGGAACCGCGGTTGGGAGGAGAGTGGCGGTTGGATCGCTCGGAGTAGCAACCTCTCAAAGACGACTTCGATCCTGATCTCCTTGTACAATCCCAAGCGATAAGGTTCTAGACAGATTTGCGGAAACAAGCATGGGAATATTAAAAGTTTTTGACACATATTGACAAACAGAACGGACACCTCAAGTGTGTTACTCACCCAATAGCGTCCACTCTCTCTCGAAGTGTATCCGACGTCCTTGATCTTTCCGAGGCACGCGAGAAGTGGCCCCTTCGGATCATCGAAAAAGTCTTTGCCAGTCCGCATGCTCGCCTTGTGCAATTCGATGTACAAATATATATGTACCTCAACACTTGTGTTCTTGAACCAGTGGATAGTCCAGCTCCGCGAAGTGAAGTCGTTGTAGCCCCCATCATGTGCTTGGGAGTCGTCGGCGTCGTCAAAGAAATCGCTGAAAGAGGCGATTGTCATCAGCTTTGTCTGCCTCTCGGGTCCAGGAGTGCCGGTGATGACGAGAGCTTATTGACGCTACTCTGCCGCCCGTTGCCTCCGTTCTTCCTGTGTGCCGAAGACCCCTTCATCCGTGCACATACTGCGGAATTCAGGAACCCTTCTCGGAGCCTCGGCAACAGAGGCTCGAGAACCAGAGGCTGCATAACCGGACGCTTGCCCGGTAGTCGGCGCTGGAGTCTCCGGCTCCGGTTCAGGCTCCGGCTCTTGCTCAAGCCGAGTGGGCTCATGCTCAGGCTCGGGCTCTGGCTCGGGCTCCGGCTCCGGTTCCTGCTCCGGCTCTGGCTCATGCTGAGTAGGCTCAGTTTCAGGCTCATGCTGAGGCTCGGGCTCGGGCTCAGTGGGCTTTGTTTCAGGCTCCGGCTTTGGCTCGGGCTCCGGCTCAGTAGGCTCTGTTTCAGGCTCCGGCTCTGGCTCGGGCTCCGGCTCGAGCTCAGGCTCCGGCTTTGTTTCCGGTACTTGAGGCGGCCTTTTAGACAAAGAAGAGCCTTGAGTCGGGGAACATGTAAAGAATGAGTATAGAGTACTCAACACACCTGCAGTGGGCGTCACGATTAACTACTGAACGGTATCGCCATGCATCATCAAAGCCAATCGTGATTTTCTCACCCGGGGATCCCGATTTACCGGCTGCTTCCGACGCGGTTGCCTGCGCCAATTGACGACCTGTTGGAACGTCATATAACTCACTAACGAGAAATTAATCCAAGGGATTGGGAAGGCAGGGATTGCTTGATACTTTCATTCACAATTACCTGGAGCCACAATCGTCTCTGAAACCTTTTCTTTCCCCTTGGATTCCTTTGAAGCTTGAGTCGCTGCTGGCTCATGTGCGCGTCCTTTCGAACCTGTCAACACACATGATTTCAAACAATGTCAATATGACACAGTGCACACACGAAAATCATATGATTGGAGAGGCAAGGACATGATTGATAGTAAGCTTGCATGAGCTTTTCGTAATCGATTAGCCTTCGCGCTGTCTGCATTTGAGCATCTGACAGGACTTGGCCGCTCATGATTCGGGCCCTCAAAAGAGCGGCGGCCGATCTTTCTCCTTGCGAGTGCGTGCCGTAAGCCGGCACTCTACCTCCTAAAAGGCTCGGTTTCCAGGGGTGACCTGATGCCTCAGCGCCCGCTCTAGCTGCAGAAGCTGAGGCGGCACGGCTCTTCTTCGCCGCCGGCTGCTTGGGCACAGAAGATGACGCCTTGTGTTTTCTCCCGACTAGCGCTCCGAGCGCATCGAATTCTTCAGCTTTCTCGGTAGGTTTTGATGTCCGCTTGGACCTTCGACCTATTAATATCATATTCTGTCAAACCGTTTCGTCCCACTGATGACATACCGTTTCGTCCCACTGATGACAGACCGTTTCGTCCCCCTAATGACAGACCGTTTCGTCCCACTGATGACATACCGTTTCGTCCCACTGATGACAGACCGTTTCGTCCCACTGATGACAGACCGTTTCGTCCCGTTGATGACAGACCGTTTCGTCCCACTGATGACAAACAGTTTCGTCCCCCTAATGACAGACCGTTTCGTCCCACTGATGACAGACCGTTTCGTCCCACTGATGACATACCGTTTCGTCCCGCTGATGACAGACCGTTTTGTCCCGCTGATGACAGACCGTTTCGTCCCACTGATGTCAGACCGTTTCGTCCCACTGATGATAGACCGTTTCGTCCCCCTAATGACAGACCGTTTCGTCCCACTGATGACAGACCGTTTCGTCCCGCTGATGACAGACCGTTTCGTCCCACTGATGACATAAAGTTTTGTCCCGTTGATGACAGACCGTTTCGTCCCACTGATGACATACCGTTTCGTCCCACTGATGACGGACCGTTTCGTCCCACTGACGACAGACCGTTTCGTCCCACTGATGACATACCGTTTCGTCCCGCTGATGACAGACCGTTTCGTCCCACTGATGACAGACCGTTTCGTCCCACTGATGACAGACCATTTCGTCCCACTGATGACAGACCGTTTCGTCCCACTGATGACAGAACTATTTCCAATACACTATGTACTGCGGTTCAATAATGTTATGTCTTTAACTACTGCGCTCCACATTAATATTAAACCACTCCTTACGGCGGAGTACATGCACAAGTAAGGTCCACCTAGCCGCTCTCCACCCCCACCCCCTCCCACCACCAATTAGCATCCTTACTGATCTTGCCGCAGCTGCCTAGACGGGACTTAATACTACCGTGCAGGACCCTGATACCGCTCGTTTCGTTTGGGTTTCTATTCCCACTTGTCTGCCTACACCTCGAGCGGTCCTAGATTACACCGCTTCTACAGGGAACCCTAACGGAACTCGCTAGATCTGGCCGTATCACGCGTCGAGCAGGCAGGCAGCTAATGTTCACGAGCGCAACTCACCTGGGGTGGCGTCGTCCTTGTCTTCCTTATCCTTGGCAGGCTCGTTCTTCTTCGGCGCCATTCTGGCGGAAGGTTGGTTGACGCGGTAGATGAGCGGGTTTCTGGGTGGGTAGCGGTGAGGGAGAGGTGGAAATGGCATGGTCTCCGTTTGCCGCCTCCCTGACCCCTGCTGGACCAACGGCGCGCGTGCGCACACTATATTGCACCTCGTCGTCGTCATCACTTTCATGTATTTTGCACCGTGACGAATATACAGGGCAAACTACTGCGACTATATATTACTATTACAAGAAGATAATATTATATTCCCTACTCGAGAGTCATAACGGTACGAGAGTACAGTAGCGTGGCAGTAATATTCCTTCATGGGATGATATATTCCTTGGATTGGATTCGGGTGTACATACTAGTACAGAACTATTAACGACATACGAAAGAAACACGAAATAACACGAAATACTACCACAGAAATATTTCCTAAATATTTCATGTAGTACGATTTACAGACCTCACCTGTACGGCATCCTGTATTTTGGCTTAGTACCGCTCCGGTGTTTGAGTCATCAGGTAACTATTTTGACCCGTAGCTGGATATTATGCACCCCGGTCAATGGCCCGTCTGAGAACGGTCATCTGCCGTCGCTCTCCCTCACCACAGATCACCGTCCTTCACCGCCCCCACTCGCCCCACGCCGCAGCATGGCGGCGGTCGAAAGCATGGCCTCTTCTCCAAGATCCGGCGGGTCGGACACTACAGTTACATTACCGCCGTGTTTGTGCCGCAGCGGGTACTCGTGTGATTGCGACGCGCGTGCTAGTGATCGTAAGGAGGTTGATAAAAAGAAGTACACGTGGGGCAAGGACTCCGATGAGGTCGCCGACAACGATCGATACTGGCAAGGTCTCGTCTCTAATCAGCAAACGCACCTCTCGCGACAATATCCGCCTCATGCTCGCCAAGGAGTCTAGCGAGCAGTCGCCGTGCTGTTCGCGGAAGTGCGTGCACAAGCTATACACACAGCGGAGAGGCCCTCGTTGATGCCGTGATGGGCCGTGCGTTGACCGTATACTCTGGCAATCAGAACCGCTCCTTTGACCGGCTCGCTCAGGTTCTCAGGGGTGGCTACGAGTCGGCATCCGACAAGTTCGATTACATGTTTGATCACGGTGGCTACTTGCGCTCTTTCGATCATCGAGGCCCCATCTACACGTGTGGGCGTGCGTGGGAGGCCTTGCATCAGGTATCGAAACGCAGACGTCTCGTGATCCATCCAACGGTCGGTGGTGGATAACGAACCCACGTACATCAGGCAGCGCAAGCAATACGAGAGCATACAAACCGGACCGAGGGAGCATGTGCGCATGTTTCTCGAGCACTTCTTCTCAGATGACCTCGGTCACGTCGAGATCATGCCTTTTCACGACGGCAACATCGAGACCTTCAAGAAGCACCTACCTCCCTGGATGACCAAGATTTGCGTCTACTACTATTACAAGTCGTGGGCCGAGGACGACAACGCCATTCTCCGTGGTAAGGCCCAAACTGTCGAGCTGATGACATAACGTTTTGTCCCGCTGATGACAGACCGTTTCGTCCCGCTGATAACAAACCGTTTCGTCCCGCTGATGACAGACCGTTTTGTCCCACTGATGACATACCGATTTCGTCCCGCTGATGACAGACAGTTTTGTCTCGCTGATGACAAACCGTATTGTCCCACTGATGACAAACCGTTTTGTCCCGCTGATGACAGACCGTTTCGTCCCGCTGATGACAAACCGTTTCGTCCCACTGATGACAGACCGTTCTGTCCCACTGATGACAGACCGTTTCGTCCCGCTCACACAAGAACGTTTCGTCCCGCTCACACAAGAACGTTTAGTCTCACTGATGCCATACCGATTTCGTCCCACTGTTGACATAACGTTTCGTACCGCTAATGACATACCGTTTCGTCCCACCGACAACAAAACCATTTGTCCCACATAACCGGCAGATATCGTCCCACTGCAGACAGAACGTTTTGTCCCACTGGTGAGAGACGGTTTTGTCCCACTGATGACATACCGTTTCGTCCCACTGATGACAGACCGTTTCGTCCTGCTGATTACAGAAATATTCACCCACTATCGATATAATTATTTCGACCCAATTTAGACCGAACTTTTCTGTCTCACATTATGAGACCTTATTTGTATACCGACCTATTATGCCCCTGCCGCTTTATAGATTTGGCTATCGAGAGCGAAGTGAAGCTCGCATCGTTCGACACTTTCCGCCGGACTTGGAAGGAAGACTTCCCGGATGTCACCACGCCAAAGGTGAAGCGATTCAGCCACTGTCCCATTTGCGCGGCGGGCAAAGCACTCAGAGACCAAGCTCGCGAGATTTGCACAAAGGACATGACGCCAGAGGAACGTCAAGTGCACCGTCAACATCAGCAGCTCGTGAGGCGTCAGGTCAGAGCTGAGCAGAAGGTACACCTCGAGAGAGTGCGCCAGGAACGAAGGGATCTGAACAACGCCGTCTTCCAGTCGCGCCTTGGCCATGGAAACTTCTTCTTCTTCGAAATTGATAGCATGGACTCCGCGAAGACCCTGCTGCCTCACTGGGTTCGCATCCCCAAGACTGTGAAGCCCGACATGCTCCTCAAGTACCACCTCACCTGTGTGAAGTACGACGGATACCGCCCGGACGACATCTACTACTACACCAACACCATCCCCCACGATTCGTCCACGACGTGCACTCCAATATGGATCACGATCATGAAGGTGAGCTCGTTAGCCTCCCGATAGATTCGCCGTGGTTGTTCGGTAGCCGTGGACTAATGCAATCTGATCTGCGATGCAGGAAATTCAACACCGTGGTATAAGGATTCCGTACATCAGAATCCAGATGGACAACACCGTCAGGGAGAACAAGAATAGGAACGTGGCGGCCCTCTGCAATTGGCTTGTGTCTATCGGCATCTGCGACGTCATTCATTTGGTCTTCCTTGCCTGTCGGGCACACTCACGAACGGGTTGACCAGATCTTCAGCCGCATCAGTCTTGCGCTATCTCGCAGCTCCGCCTACACAATCGAGGCCTTTCTTGACTTGGTGGCGAAGGCATTCTCGCCCACTCCGGAGATTGCTGAGCTCTCATTCTCCCTCGACTTGTTTGAGTGGTTAAGGCCCCATTTCCAAGACCACATTCAGGACATCAGTAAGCCGCACAAATTCGAGTTCACCCGTGACGACGCCGCCGCGTCTGGCGGCTCGTTGCGCACCGCCTTGTGGTCCAACACACCGCTTTCTGAGCCCGTGCAGATCTTGAAGAGCGCGCCAACTGGGACGCCCGAGATTCGTGCGGGCCGGCCCCTTTTGTACGCTCTCTGCGACAAAAGAAGCCCGACGCGGTGAAGGTCCAGAGGTACTTGGATGACTTCAAGAAGGTCAGGTCGTACATCACATACCTGACGGTCCAGTGGCACTTCTCCCCAGTCGAGCGCGAGAGCTGGAAGAATCTGCTCGACGACTTGGATGAGATGCAAAACTGCTCCTTCGGCAGCTTTCTCCGGGTTCTGGCCGCAACGGAAAGAGGAGGTTGACGACTTTCTTGCGCGAGCACGGGCAGACCGCGCCTGCTGAGGCACGTCACACGATGGCTACCAACGCAGACCTCAACAATGCCGAAGCCGCTCGCGTTGAAGCCGAGGTTCGTGCTCAAGTGCTTCAAGATGACGGCGCCTTCCGGGGAGTTCACGCCGGCGCCAAAGAGAGGCTTCATGACAACACATCGCCCAGCGATGCAAAGGGCTCGAACCTCGTTGTCATCGACGTCTCCGATGTGAGTCCCATTGTTTGTCATTTTTGTCCTTTACGGGACAAACAAATTTGGTTCATCTGCCTTGCTTGTTATTTTGTCCCAACTGGGACAAAAATGGCGTGGCGTCTCGCTCGGGACTAACATAGCTCGCGGTCTTGGCCATCATTAGGTGCATGAGGAAGACAGGTGTCCTAAAACTCTTGGTGATTGGGAGTCGAGATTCGTCATTGGGCTTGTTAAGTCGTGCGAGACTACCGAAGACACGTTGACCGTGGCCGTAAACGAGCGCTTCCATGCCGATGCAAAGGGCAAACCCCTCATGCCCCTATGGTTGTACGCGCAGACAAAAGGAGGGAAGAAGCCAGTTGACACAAGTTGGGAGAAGTGCCTGGCGCTTCCTTGGAAGCTTGTTGAAGCCGTCCACCTATCGTACGCGAAGGCCATCCACGACGCGTTGGCGGGAAGTCGAGAGGTGTTCAACGAGGACGGCACCATGGTCAGAAAGAAGTGGTACGGTAAAAGCGTCCAAGTCGTGAAGACATATGCGCAAACTGGGTGGCAAATCAGCCAGCCACGAAACAACTGCGTCCACGTCATGTCAACCACCCCAGCGCAACGCAAACCCGGCGGAGTCGTCAAGTTTAATGCAGCCACGAAGAAGGACTTGCTTGAGTTGGGGATGCTCAACGAATAAACTATTAGCAACGTCTTGTGGCTAGCCGATGGATGTAATCATCATAATAAATATTGATTTGCCTCATCTTGTCCCATTTTGGACAAAATGCTCCAAAACCAACATTGGATATGCGTCGCGGCTGGCCTGCACGCTGATGAATGCTGCACTGCACCCAAGGTCTACAAACCAAGCCACATCACTAGTGAGTCTTAAGTACTGATAGTAGACCCGGGAACTAGGGTATAAACAAACCCTACGGTGCAAAATGAATTCCACGGTGCAAAATAGGTTACATTACTGTTGCTTCAAAGTGAGCGGATTTGGCATTGTTGAAGTCGGCGTTGGTAGCCATCGTGTGACTTGCCTCAGCGGTCGCGGTCTGCCCGTGCTCACGCAAGAAATCGTCAACATCATCATGTTTCCGTTGCAGCCAGAACCCGGAGAAAGCTGCCAAAGGACCAGGTTGCATCTCATCCAAGCAAGCCGTCGAGCAGTATCTTCCAGCTCTCGCGCTCGAATGGGAGAAGTGCCACTGGACCGCCAGGTCCGTGATGTACGACATGACCTTCTTGAAGTCATCCAAGTACCTCTAGACCTTCAGCGCATCGGGCTTCTTCTCGTCGCAGAGAGCGTACAAAAGGGGCCGGCCCGCACTAATCTTGGGCACCCCAGTTGGCGCGCTCATCCATATTTGCACGGGCTCGAAAAGCGGTGTGTTGGACCACAAGGATGTGCACAACCAGGCGCCACACGCGGCGGCGTCATCACGCGTGAACTCGAATTTATGCGGCTTGCTGATGTTGTGGATGCGATCTTGGAAATGGGGCCTTAACCACTCAAACAAGTCGAGGGAGAATGAGAGCGCCCTGCATCTCTTGAGTGGGCGAGAATGCCTTGGCAACCGAGTCAAGAAAGGCCTCGACTGTGTAGGCGGAGTTGCGAGATAGCGCAGGACATATGCGGCTCAAAACCATGTTAACCCGGTCATGAATGTGTGCCCGACATGCAAGAAGACCAAATGAATGACGTCGCAGATGCCGATAGATACAAGCCCATTGCAGAGCGCCGGCACGTTCCTGTTCTTGTTCTACCTAACGGTGTTGTCCATCTGGATTGTGATGCACGGAATCGTTTTGCCACGGAGTTGAATCTCCTACATCGCATGTCATATTTCCTCAATCACATGCTATTGGACAACTACAGCGAATCAGTCGGGAGGACAACAACGAGCTCACCTTCATGATTGTGATCCATATCAGAGGGCAAGTCGTGGATGAATCATGGGGGATGGTGTTGGTGTAGTAGTACATGTTGTCGGGGAGGTAGCCGTCTTACTTCACACGTGAGGTGATACTTGAGGAGCATGTCAGGCTTCACATACTTTGGGAGGATGCGAACCTAGTGAGGCAGCAAGATCTACTTCGCGGAGTCCATGCCGATGTCGATTTCGAAGACGAAGAAGAAGTTTCCAGCGCCAAGGCGCGACTTGAAGACTGCGTTGTTCATATCCCTTCGTAGTTCCAGGCGCACTCTCTCGAGGTAGGAGGACCTTCTGCCCGGCACTACTAACTTGACGACTCACGAGCTGCTGGTGTTGACGGTGCACTAGACGTTCCTACGGCGTCATGTCTTTTTGTGCAAATCTCACGAGCTTGGCATGTGAGCGATTTGCCCGCCGCGCAAATGGCACAATGGTTAAATCGCTTCACTTTGGCGTGGTGACATCCGGGAACTCTTTCTTCGAAGTTCGGCGGAAAGTGTCGAACTACGCGAGCTTCACTTCGCTCTCGGTAGCCAAATCTACAAAGCACTAGGTAGTTGCAAAGGTTTTGTCAACGTCATTGTGTGTCTAAATCGTGAAAGACCTATCGATAGCGGGATATAATCGTCATACGCGCAAACCCGGTAGGTTGGATTAGAAGAGTGGAGAGATCGATGCCATGCGGACAAATCGATAGTAATTCGAATAAGAATCGTGAGCTATCAGCATTGGATCATTATTTTTTCGGTCGGCGAAATAGGTCCCATTGTCAACATCGGGACAAGTAGTTAAGTCATTTGTGGGATTAATAGTTCTGTCTGCAACGGGACAAAGTAGGTCTCATCATTGGCGAGACAAAATAACAGTCTAAATTTAGTTCGCTTAAGCGAAGCGAAATAATTATGTCATCAGCGGGAGAAAGTAGTTCGGTATGCAACGAGTCATGATACGTTATGTCATCAACGGACAGAAAGTTCGGTCCAACTGGACGAAATAATTCTATTTGCAACGATATTAAGTTGTTCGATGAATAGCTGGACCAAAATAATTCTATCGGCAGTGGGATGAAATAGATTCCGTCATTAGCGGCACAATATCGGTATGTCATCAGCGGGACAAAATCGTTCTGCCATCAGCGGGACGAAATATTTCTGTCACGAGCGGGAGGAAATAATTTAGTCCTCAGCGGGACGAAATATTTTTGTCATCGGCGGGACGAAATAGTTATGTCATCAGCGGGACGAAATAGTCCCGTAATCAACGAGACGAAATAGGCATGTCATCAGCGGGACAAAACGGCTTTGTCATCAACGGGACAAAATCGGTCTGTCATAAGCGGGACAAAATCGGTATGTCATCAGCGGGACGAAATCGTTCTGTCATCACCGGGACAAAATTGGCATGTCATCCGCGGGACGAAATAATTATGCTCAGCGGGACGACATAGCTATTCCGTAATTAGCGAGACGAAATAGGTCTGACATCGGCGGGAGTAATGATTCTGTCATCAACGGGACAAAATTGGCATGTCCTCAGCGTGACGTAATCGTTATGTCATCAGCGGGACAAAATCGTTATGTCATCAGCGGGACAAAATGGGCCTCACCACAGAGAATTGCGTTGTCGTCCTAAGCCCACAATTTGCAATAGTAGTAGACCCAAATCTTGGCCATCTAAGGAGGCACATGTTTCTTAAAGGTCTCGATGTTTCAGTCGTGGTAAGGCATGATCTCGACATGACCGAGGTCATCGGAAAATAAATGCTCGAGGAACATGCGCACATGCTCCTTCGGTCCAATCGGTATGTCTGCTCTCGTCTGCTTGCGCTGCCTGATGTACTTCGTGGGTTCGTTATCTAGTACCGAACGCTCAACGCTGGATCACGATGTGTATGCGTTTCGGGACCTGATGCAAGACCTCCCGTGCACGGCCGCACGTGTACATGGGCCCTCGATGGTCAAAAGAGCGCAAGTAACCACCGTGATCAAACATGTAATCGAACTTATCGGATGATGAGTCCTAGCCACCCCTGAGAACTTGAGCTATAGCCGGTCAAAAAAGCGGTTCTAATTGTCAGAGTAATACACAACAAGGACGACACCACCCACCTATTTGAGGTCCAATGGGAACCAGCTTGGCGACTAGCCGAATCCATTATGAATACGGAAACCGGACCGCGCGCGCTCAAGTCATCGCATTCGAACTTGACTCGAAACCCCGACCCCCCCCCCCCCCCCCCCCGCTCAACCGGCCGCGTGGCACCCTCCCACGCCCCCCCCCCCCCCCCCCCCTTCCCAAACACCAAATGGAAATCAGATTCGCCACCATCAAGCAACCCAGGCTGCTTGGATTCCCTGCCCACGGGGTTATTCTACTTCAGCGTAAGGGACGCACGCCAAATGGTACTCCACAAGCCGAACGGCACAGCCTCTCATACCCGAGACCGCCGAAGAATTGAACACCTCCACTTTCTCTTCAGACCATACCGAACAAATAGGAAATTTGTAGCGGAGGTTTACGCGCTCCTAGGCAGAGTGGGCACCCTTACAAGTGCAGACGACAATTCCAAATACCAAATCCGAAGAAAAACATATGGGCCACGGATGACCGCGTTACACTGGCAATCATGACCGCCCTCCACGCCCGCACAGAACTTTTCAGCGACCTTGTGCTCAACTAATCGATCTACACCTCCCAATATCATAGCATAATGTACCCCAAAGATGCAGTTTTTGGCGCTAGACCCCCCAACGACCTATTGAAATTGAAATTGAAATTGATTTTTAACATGCCGACTTTATGCTCTCCACTGCCCAAGCCGAGTTGCTTTTAGGACATGCTTCATCCAACCGTTGTGGGAACCCTAGGGATTACGGATGCAGCTTCCGGCCTTCCTCCTTGTTGCCCACGCCCCTCCTCCTTCCATGCCGCTTGGTATTGTCCGCCCCTGCCGTGGCGCTGGGGTATCGTGTACGGTGGTCTGCGGAAGCGTGTATGTTAACGGTGGGTGTGTGTGCGGGGTTTGTGGGAGGTACTGGGATTGGACATGCATGGTTTGCGGGCCTGTCGGGATATTTATGCGGAGGAGAGTATGTAGCTATCCGATTAGTGTCGTTAGAGTACAGAGGCAGATTGCATCGGCGCGGGTAGGCGGCGGGGGTTTGTCCGGGGGTTGCTTCTTGGGGCGGAGGACCGTGAGGCTATGGATGGCTTCTAGTGTGAGTTTTTAAACGGTGCTGCTGCGGCTGAGGGTGACGGGGATGATTTCAATCGGACACTGCCAGCCTTGTTGACGTAGGGCGCTCATTATGCGTTGGTGTTTTATTTTTCGCGGATGAGAGCTTGCACGGTGGCATGATTGAGATCAGTACTTGAACTCGATTATATGTAGTATTTTTTGAACTGCTCTGGGATCGGTGCTGGAAGATATGGTTCGGTGGCCCGGTCCCAGTCGAATCCGACGATGCGTACTGCGTCCGGCTTGCGGTGTTTTAGGGCGGAGGTGAGGAGGAAGCATGGTCGTGGGGAGCATGGTGGGTGCTTGAGCGGCGCTGGGACCTTCGGTTGCCTCGTCTTGGGCGTCCGCTAGGCGATCGGGGATGTTGATGCACTGAACTGTGTGTCCGATTCTGTCGGTTAGGTCGGAGATCAGGGTGTCTCTATTGGGGGGAGAAGTCAGCCACAGGTTTGTTGCCCGCATCCGTGGATAGTACGCGCCAACAACCGCCGTTCATGACTTCGGCTTCCCAACGACCAATACTTGTGGGCTGAAACGTCCCTCGCCAACCCCGAATACGATGACAAATGCATGTTGAAAGCGGTGCAACACGCCCTCCATCCGCAGCGTGCACGCTCAACGACACGAGTCTACCGCCACAGTGCTCATCTTAGTTCCCCGAGTGGACAGACGCATGCTACAAGAAAGCTCATCTTCTCAACCACCCCTACATGCAGAAACTTGGCGAGCTCCCCGAGCACCTCACCGAATTCCGGTCCCCATACCAACACACCAAGATAGCCATGACCACGGACCCCGGCACCAAATGGCAGGTGGATGTGTACTTAATGGCTCCCACCCCCTACCTCACAAACGTCAACGCAATAGAAGTTTCAACCACGATGACAGCTGCCCTCAGAGCCTTGTACCCCGGCCGCACTCCGCACTTCCACCTCAACACCATCACGTCCGGCCAATAGGTTCGGACGCAGCCATAGCCGCGACTGCCTGTGACTGGCAGACACCATCCGCCGCACCGGAACTCCGCCGGCTGCCAACACCAATCCCGTCCATACAACCCTTGATGGAACGACGGCACGATCCGAAACGCTGTACATACACCGACAGCTCCCATATCCACCGCGGCGGAGTGGTGAGCATCAGTCCGGGGTCTACATGCTGGGCAATAAACCCATACGCATCACAGTGGGAGTGGACGCAGACGATATTCGCCGCACCATCACCAGAGCCGAATTGGCCGCCATGTCGTGAAGTCTGACCTTCCGAAGCACATCCTCTCAGATAGCGCTGCCTGCCTTCACCTAATAGCACGCATAATGTACCGCCCGATCACCACACGACGCCACGCATACAAAATACTACTCGAACACAACTCCGTTCAATAGTAAACAACTACCAAACAATAGTACGCCAGCTCCGATACCGAGCGGATTTGGGACTCCGAACCATCCTCCAGAAAGTAAAAGTAAGCCCATATTGCTGGGGTCGAAGGCAACGAACAAGCCGACACCACCGCCGGCGAATAGGTAGCCAACGGCACAATCCCACCTGACACTATCGCAACCGTAGGCGCAACTCCCGAACCGCCCGATAACGTGTGACTGACCCCATGCAATATTATGGCGCACCGACCACCACTCACCCCCCCCCTCCCCCAACCTGAAAACCGCCCTTCGGAAACACGCCACCGCTACATGAGGCTGCGACGCCTCCGACGACCCTATACTCCCGCCTCATAGACCATGCATTGGCCACAAGTGCGATGCCAGACCTCGTCACCCCCTCGTCGGACATTACCACCTCGGAAAGAATACACATGTTGGTATACATGTGGGGAACACACAAAAGCCGAATGAGACGCAAAGGCCAACCGTCCTTGATATGCAGGTAATGCGGCCAACACCTTAGCAACGGCCATACGGAAGGCAACTGCCCCTCCACGGCCGGCCTTCCGACAACCCGACACAACAACACGCTTTAACTCCTCCTCAACGACATGGAAGTCATGAACGACGGTCGCTGGCATGTAGTATCCACGAACGCGGGCAAGAAACCCGTGGCCGACTTCTCCTCCCCCAACAAAGACACATTGATCTCCGACCTAACCTACATAATCGAACACACAGTCCCATGCATCAGAGGCATATCATACGGACATCGCGTCATGAGATAATCCTTGTCATCATCTACCGTTCGCGCACCGCGGGCTGCCACGTCGACAACGCTAACGCATGACAAGAGATGTGATTCATACGGACAAATATCACATCTCTTGTCATGCGAGAAAGATGCGTTGGTCTGTCATCAGATATCGCAAGAAATCGACCGGCGCTTCTAGTTCCGCCGCCGCCATCGGGCCCGCAAACACCATCTTTTCCCTCGTGTCTCTCGCCCCGCCCGTCCCGCCCATCCACACTGGACAGTCATGGAGCGTCCCAGCTTTGCCGTAGACGAAGTTAAAGGGCTTGCACTTACCTACGGCAACGCGCAGTCGGAGGGCAGCGCGTACCCTCGGATGCTGGCCATTGCCGGGGCCGCACTGGACATAGACATGGACACACCGCATACAGACGAAGCGTACACCGATGAGGATGACAACGGGGCCACGCCCCATGGCCACGCGAGCGCACGCCATCCTAACCGTGCAGGCAACGAGAAGCGAGACAAGGATCAGGCACTGCGCCGGCTGTCGAGGGATGACCACGCGCGGGCGGGCGAGACGGGCGCAGTGCGGTGGCGGCGGGCGAGGCGCCAGGGCTGCGGCCGCTGCGCCCCGCCAGTGCACGGGCCTTCGCGCGTAGCTCCCGCGGCGAAACCGTGAACCCAGGGGAAACATGACCCCCCATAGTGCGGGGAGGGCGGGTCTCCCATGTGGGTTCGCCCCGCCTGGCTGTCCGTTGCGGAGATTGCTCGGTGGAGCCTGCCATGGCGTCGGCGGGTGCCGGGCAGGTAGGTAGACTGGGCGAAAATGTTTTGAAAATAGGCTGGCCGAGGCCGCTATCTGATGACGCGTGTATACTGTACACGGGGGCATTTCCAAATGGAAATGCCCCCGTGTACAGTATACACGCGGGTCTGTCATCAGATAGCGGCGCGGGGCATGTCATCAGTTACGACGTGGCACGCTCCGGTGCGAGTATCATACGGACATCGCGTCATGAGATAATCCTTGTCATCATCTACCGTTCGCGCACCGCGGGCTGCCACGTCGACAACGCTAACGCATGACAAGAGATGTGATTCATACGGACAAATATCAAGATGCGTTGGTCTGTCATCAGATATCGCAAGAAATCGACCGGCGCTTCTAGTTCCGCCGCCGCCATCGGGCCCGCAAACACCATCTTTTCCCTCGTGTCTCTCGCCCCGCCCGTCCCGCCCATCCACACTGGACAGTCATGGAGCGTCCCAGCTTTGCCGTAGACGAAGTTAAAGGGCTTGCACTTACCTACGGCAACGCGCAGTCGGAGGGCAGCGCGTACCCTCGGATGCTGGCCATTGCCGGGGCCGCACTGGACATAGACATGGACACACCGCATACAGACGAAGCGTACACCGATGAGGATGACAACGGGGCCACGCCCCATGGCCACGCGAGCGCACGCCATCCTAACCGTGCAGGCAACGAGAAGCGAGACAAGGATCAGGCACTGCGCCGGCTGT
Source organism: Tetraselmis striata (assembly GCA_006384855.1). Taxonomy (NCBI): domain Eukaryota; kingdom Viridiplantae; phylum Chlorophyta; class Chlorodendrophyceae; order Chlorodendrales; family Chlorodendraceae; genus Tetraselmis; species Tetraselmis striata. Next base: position 146,609 of record VCJN01003359.1, on the reverse strand, counting down.
CGAGGGATGACCACGCGCGGGCGGGCGAGACGGGCGCAGTGCGGTGGCGGCGGGCGAGGCGCCAGGGCTGCGGCCGCTGCGCCCCGCCAGTGCACGGGCCTTCGCGCGTAGCTCCCGCGGCGAAACCGTGAACCCAGGGGAAACATGACCCCCCATAGTGCGGGGAGGGCGGGTCTCCCATGTGGGTTCGCCCCGCCTGGCTGTCCGTTGCGGAGATTGCTCGGTGGAGCCTGCCATGGCGTCGGCGGGTGCCGGGCAGGTAGGTAGACTGGGCGAAAATGTTTTGAAAATAGGCTGGCCGAGGCCGCTATCTGATGACGCGTGTATACTGTACACGGGGGCATTTCCAAATGGAAATGCCCCCGTGTATAGTATACACGCGGGTCTGTCATCAGATAGCGGCGCGGGGCATGTCATCAGTTACGACGTGGCACGCTCCGGTGCGAGTATTTATCCGATGACAGGATTATCTGATGACGCGATGTCCGTATGATATGCCTCTTATCCGATGACAGGATTATCTGATGACGCGATGTCCGTATGATATGCCTCTCATCCCCGACCGTCTCTACAGTGTCATCGCAGAAACAAAAAATAAATAACAAAAGCCGCTAGAAGCCGCTCATAATAACCGCTGAATAAAACCGGCCCGCACCCCGCATCGAGTATAGCACTGCGTGACGTTGCTATGCAGGAGTGATATGAGGGATGGTTCAGTCCGCCGGGCCAACGCGCGCATGTGATGGGTGTGCTGGTGCCCGTATTGGTGTGAATTACAAAAAGGGCAGTTCCCCAGAATTAGAAAATCAACACAGCAAGCCGCCTAAAAGCGGCCCGCATCCCGCATCAGGCGGGATGGATGAGTGATGCGCACACGGTTCAGAGTCCGGGCCACGCGAGCACGTGTGTGTGTGGGTGATCCTCGGACGTGCTGTGCAGCTTCAGCAACGGGATGGGAGACGAATCTGCGCCGTCTGATGAGGCAGCGAGCACGCTCTCGAGCGGCCACCAAGCTCAGGACCCCGAGGAAATCTCTTGCGAGCAAGGCCTCCTGGTGAGCCCGGGTGATGCACCGAGTGCCCCGCGATGAGAGGGCACCCCGGTCCGCAGCCGTATTGGTACGAGTAGCAGGTTGTATCGTACCAGTAGGTCGATACAACTGATTGCCCTTCTGATTGCCCTTTTCTTTGGTGATTTCCGATATATCGCCTTCTGCTGCTAGCTCATGTAAATAATAATCGTACCAGTAGGTCGTCCTGTAGTTCGGTATACCGGGGATACGTCAACATACCCGTACCCGAGTATCGTCCTGGTACAGTACCCGCGTGGGTATGAAATTTTGCTTATTATTTACTTTTGGCGGGGTTTAGAGTACGAGTACATCAAGATGATGCTGTAGTTTACTACTTTATCTATTGTTCGTCATCGTCACCACTACATATCGTCATATCGTATTTTTCGGCCAAATCGCGACCGTCTCTTAGGACTTTTGGACTTTGCATTTTTCATTTGTATTTTCTAAACTTCGTACCCGTATATACATATATTATTGGCGCGAACGCGGCTGACGTGCTGCTCCCGCAACAGAACCGCAGTTTATTACACCTGCTGTACCTACCCTGGACCTGTAACACGGGGATGTTTCCTCGTGCCTGTACCATGCATTCGTGTACCTACTGATACCAGCCGGGTACCCTGCGGTCGAGGCTAAAAATGAAAGTGCGGGACAGACTGAATTTTCATATTATCATAGCGACAACTAGTAGCGCGTTTACGCTGCGCGTTCGCCTCTACCCCACTTGCGACCATCTAGCTAGCGAGCACCCGCTGGAACAACTCCCCGGCACCAACCAGTCGTTCAGTATTGTCAGCAATGGCGGGTCCTTACGCTTGACCGCGGCCCGTCGATCCGGCCATACCGCCACGGTCGTTTGACAAGGTGCTGCCTAGGGATTGCTGGCAGTCGGTCGTCCGGCAGATGTTGAGCTCCGCGATTCCCGACGATAGCATCATCCAGGCCCGCGGCAAGGCGCGCCCGACCAACCGGTACCTCGCAAACGAGATTGCCAAAGCGATGACAAGCCTCCAGATTCAGGAGCTTCCCCTACCGAAAGCGCTGCCGATTGCGTTCTCGGGACTTCGGAGCCTGGAGTGGGAGCTCGGCTGCTGGGACGTCATTCGCAATAAAGGGCTGAACTGGAGAGACGTGCGGCAGCAGCTCTCGCAGGACGTAGCGCGGCTGAGCCAACTTCGAAGCCTGCAGAGCATCACACTACTGCGCTGCGAGCTGCTTGACGACAAGGGGGTGGCTCAACTTGGGCTGCTTACGAATCTTGTGCAGCTTCGGATCGTTGGCAGCGAGCTGGTGTCCTCATCCGGCATCTCCCACCTCCGCCGTTGCACCAAGCTGGTGGAGCTGAGCCTGGAGAGCTGCTATCGCCTGGACGACAAGGTGGTGCCGGAGCTCGCCGCGCTCTCTGGACTCTATCATCTGGCGCTCACAGGTAGCCGCCTTCTATCCGACGATGGCGTCGCTAACCTGGCAGCGCTGACGAACCTCAGGGCGCTCGACCTGTCGAACAGCGCTTCCATCACGAGCCGAGGACTCCAGGCTCTACAGCCACTCGCGCAGCTCTCCACGCTCGCCGTGTCCAACTGCCGGCGGCTATTTAGCACTGGCCCGCTCCCTTCCACCGTTCTGGCGAACATCACGGAGCTCGACGTATCTCGGTGCGACCTGCTATCTGACGCGAACGTTGAGGCTCTGCGCGAACTGCCACGCCTCGCTACTCTCAGGCTCGGCGGATGCGCCAACTTCAGAAACCGCACCCTGACACGACTGTCGAGCATCGCTTCGCTCACCAGTCTCGACATGAGTGGCAGCCCCTTATTGCGAGACAACGGCCTGGCGCTCATCCAAGGCTTTCCGAGCCTCACCCAGCTCGACATTTCTACCTGCCGAAACGTAAGCGACGTCGGCTTGGCGTGTCTCGCTGGTCTGGCGACTCTGGAGATCCTCCGCATTGACGGGTGCCACCACATTTCCGAGGCTGGGCTGGCTACGCTCACCACGCTGGAGCGGCTCCACACCTTCAGCGCAAATGAATGCACCCACGTGACGTGGTACGGCGTGGCCGCCTTGCGCGCTGCCCTGCCGCACCTCACCGTGGCCGAGCCCCATGCTAACGCCATCGCGAAGAAACGCCAAACCATTTGAAGCGGTGCAGAACTCCCAGGCCCGCCTCGCCGCCGCAGCCCCTCGAGCTTGATCGCCGAACACGTCAACCACTTTTACAGCATGGTACCCATAATAGTATCCATGAATATATAGGATGCATATGCAGCATTTCGTACATACGCTGACTACCATAGCGATGACTGCGAACTGTTTGCGCTCAACCAAACTAATGTCAACGTGGGTTTGCAATCTGGGTTTTTCACGTACATTCACCTAATAGATATCAGCCACATAGTTGGACGCCTGGCTTGTAAGTAGATCGCTGCTCCCTACCCTGTATGGCACGGCAGCTGCAGCTGCTGTCCTCAGAGCCCCGGTGTTCCCCACTGCAAGCAAGTGTGCAGGCTGAGAATTGGTGCACAATAACCAGTCACACCTGTACAATGAATAATCACAGACATATACCGGTGTGTTGGTTACATTGCGCAATATCAGGGACTGGCAGTCGCCGCATTGGGCGTGACCGGATACTAAAAACCATGCAGTGGACAAATCGTGAAAAGGACCAGCCGCCTGCTGCTATGATGAGCCTGGCGGCATGCTGCCGCCCTAGCCGCTCTTGGTCTCAGTCGCCAGCAGCTCGCGGAACTTGTCGCCCTTATCCGATGCCCCGTTGGTGGTGAAGCTTCCCGCCATGAGCGCATCGTCAAACGAGTCCTCGATGCCGCCCCCAGATGAAACCTCAATGACCTTCTCCTTGCCATCAAGGCGGCCCAGCACCCGCCCAAGCTCATCCACATCCATCTGCGAACAATACAATACACGCCCGTCAGGCACTGCCACGCCAACTTAGAGCCTGCAAATAGCTAGCAGCAAGGAGCAGGACGAACCTCGAGTGTCTTCCCATCTGTGACAAAGCCGTCCACCAGGCAGGAGGCCACCGCATCCTCCAGCAGCCGCTGCACCGCGCGGCGGAGCGGGCGGGCACCGTATCTGTCGGGGCGGCGCCGCGCATGTCACAGCCATGCCAGCAGACCATCAGTATTTCAATGAGTAACCTTTCAGATAGCACTTTTCCATATCATCGTCGAGGAGGAAGAAACTCAAGAATATACTAAGAGCATATCAAAATCCAACAAGCGTTCCCCAGCAAATACATCAACGCGATGCAAAACAAATGATTCTTTGGAGGAGACCGATTAATTGGTTCGGTGATTGACGCGCCGTGCAAGTCAGCCACTATCGATATATGCTTATTCAGCAGAGCCACTCAAGCGGCGGCGCACCTGGAGCTGTAGCCCTCGTTGATGAGCCGGGTCATGAAGGACTCGGTAGTGACGAGCCCAAACTTCTGCACCGTGCAGCGCTCGACAACCTGCTTGATCATGATCTCTGCGATCTCGGCCACCTCGTTGATCTGCAGCGGCCGGAACACGATGATCTCGTCCAGGCGGTTGAGGAACTCGGGCCGGTACTGCAGACCCAGCTGTGTCGCCACCTGTAATGCCGGGAGGGGGATGGGGGGGGGAGGGGATAGAGGCGACACCACCATTCGACCAGTTACGACACCATGCCCAGCCGGTGAATAAGGGGAGCATTGTTCGTGGAATGTAATAATGTTGAGTGTTGTGCCGGCCATGCCCGCAATGATGGTGGTTCAAGGAGGCCCACATGACCCAAACGCACGATGAGACAGTTGACTCTTCAAAAATAATGCATATGTCAGTATGTGTACACCGCGCTCGGCGAGGCCCCACCAGCCGCTGGATGGCGCGGTACCCGTCCGCAGAGCTGGCATTCTGCGCATCGCTCTCGTCGAAGCTCTCCAAAATCTGACTGCTCCCGATGTTGGACGTCATGATGAGCATTGCGTTGGTAAAGTTGACAACCCGGCCCTGCGGCGGAGTGCAGGATGTGGCATGGAGAAGGGGGTTAAGGGGAGGCGTAGGGGGTAAAAAAACAGCGTCAGGTAAGGCGCCGGATAACAGACTCCCACAGGCAGTTGCCGCCAGGGCAGTGCAGCCTCACCTTCCCGTCTGTCAGGCGGCCGTCCTCCAGCACCTGCAGCAGGATGTTGAACACGTCGGGGTGCGCCTTCTCGATCTCGTCCAGCAGGATGACGGTGAAGGGCTTGCGCCGCACCGCGTCCGTCAGCTGCCCGCCCTCCTCGTAGCCGATGTAGCCCGGGGGCGGCCCCACCAGCCGCGACGCGGAGAAGGACTCCATGTACTCGCTCATATCGATGCGCACCATGGACTCCTCGGATCCGTACACGGACTGCGCCACCGCCTGTGACCATCCAAGCCAGTTCCCAGTGAGATGGACTGATTCTGGCCCCAAAAGGATGGGAGTGAGGATGCACCCCAAATGAAGCATGGTGCCAGGGTGCCATGATGTAAACCTTAGTTGGGGGCTACGACATGGGCATCGCAGGGCTTCAGGGACATTCTCTAGGCTGGAAATTAAAATTAAAGAGGAATAAATAGAGGAATAAATAAATATAGATATAAATGTAAATATACTGTAAAGAGTCACAAAGCACGCTCGCGTACGCGTGTGACATGCTGTCCCGGGGCGGCACGCGCGTATGTATGGTCGCGTGGTCGGCAGTACCCAGTACCCGCGTACGAATTGTCTCCTAATCAGGAAACGGCACTGCGGGCACGGGCACGGGCACGGTAAATCGCGCGGTAGCGACTACAGTATCGGACGCGTCAGTCCGCCGGGCGCAACGCGTGGGCAGATATACTGGTACCTGGCACGAGTACTCGGAGTCGCAATATTAAAATGCTGTGAAAATTACCCCGGCGGGTGGACCATAGCGCAGTGACATATGTAAAAAAATGTGATGTAAAAAATAAAATAAATAAACGGTATGTGAAATAAATTAGAAAATTGCCGTACCCGTTCGTACCGGCTCCAATACAGAGGGCCGACGGGAAAATAACAGTCATCCGGCTCGGTCCAACGGTCACTGCTGGCGCCTGTACTCCCAGCGGCTTTTTATTACCTCGAGTACATTTTCCGGGGTGGGAACCGCCTTCTCTTTATTTTATATACGATATTAACCGCCCCGCCGAGAATATAATGGTACGAATCCTACCGGCAGGGTTATCGTTTTTTTCTCATCGGGGGATGATTGCTTACGGCTGCTTATCATATCGGGTACCTGGGTAGTTAATTGTATACCTGCACTATCGGCAGTGATAACTGTATCTTTAAACATAACTACTGTAAGATATCGGCAACATAGGAACATTAACACACAGGTCTCCTCAAGTTATCTGCATAGCTTCCGTGATTATTCTTCTTATCTTCATGGTGCCAACGCTTATAAATACACATACAATCGCCATTGATGATGATCATATCACACATACAATGACACGTGCATGTAGCAGTTGCAAAATAAATATTTTACGTGCAAGTTCGGGTACCCGAACCGTTTTACTCGTAATAGTCGCTAATGACGATTTTACGACCGGTTAATGACACTTCGTGCGGCATCACACCGCGCGCAAGAATATATAAGGATTATACAATACTTTTTAATTACATCAGGGCTTTCACAAAAGCGCACTACAACAGAACTAACAGCAATAAGGATTATATAATAATCCTTATACTCGAATTACAGGTAAGAATTCCTGATATCGCCCTCTGAACTTATATTACAGGCAAGAATCGAGTACCGGTAGCGACCGCCGGAATACGAGTATGGATTCACAACACGTTGAACGATGGAATCTGTATAAATGCCTTTTACCAGCAATACATGCAAATCAACTTTATATTACATCAAGCCGTATAATGGGGCCGTTTCCCGTACGTTTATAGTACTTACACGGGTATGCGTATCATATCTTTTCTACAGATGCTCGTACTACAGGGACGGGGGGCTGTGAGCATATACATATACATATGCATATACATATGTACATACATATCCATATACATATCCATATCCATATCCATATACATATACATATACATATACATATACATATACCTATACATATACATATACCTATACATATACCCATACATATACATATACAAATATACATATACATATACATATACATATACATATACATATACGTATACACATACACATACATCTACATCTACATCTACATCTACATCGACATCGACATCGACATCTACATCTACACCTACATCTACATCTACATCTACATCTACATCTACATCTATACATCTACATCTACATATACACGTACATATATATAAACACGACATATAAACTTACATGTATATACATATATACATGTATATATACATATACACACATGTACATATACAAATACACGACATATACACGATACACTCGCAGTGTGTCATCCACGGATCCTCCGCGCTTCTGACAGAGCTCGGCACGCTATCAAAAGTTACCTCCTCACAGTAAAGCGCCGAGTCCACAGATCGATTCCCGGTGTGGGTCGGTTCACGGACGTCACGCATTACATACGATATGATGTGACCAGCTAGTGTCCATATCACGAAAACCATGATATGACAAACGGTGTCATACCATACCGCGGCGCCAATTACCCGGGGTAGCAGTGCCAGCCGCTACACCCTCAGGGATTATTACTGCTTTTAGAGTATTGGTCGATTTGTTACCGTCCTTTTGGAATTCACACCTACCTTCAGGGGAATGTGAGGAGATATTCTCAGGCAGACTAGCGACTAATATACGATAAACACTCGCAGTGTCATCCACGGATCCTCCGCGCTTGTGATAGAGCGCGGTGATGAAGTTGCCTCCTCACCTACTATAGTAGCGCTCTGCTGCATCGTATCCGTACAGGTACCGCGCGTGTCCGGAAACCAGCACATAATAATACAAGATTAATGTCTCATGTAACTATCTATGGTAGCACAGCAAGGCAAGGTGTGTGTTGAATTACACGGCCAGTAACAAATCCACCGGTAAAAGCCGTACCTACTTGCAAGATCAAAAGCAGCAAGCCGCCTAAAATAAAAGCGGCCCGCAGGGGCCCGGTGCTGGTATCATAAAAATGCGCCATTGTAGTGACTAGTCGCTACCACTCGGCGGTCGGCGCCGCGGGTGAGACTTAAGAGGGGGCCCTGATATAGATGATGATGATATTATATTTACATTACGAACGATTCATATAAACGGTGAAAATGTATGTAAAGTATAAATAACGGTAGATCACAGGACATCGACGATATGTATATTAAACGGTCTGTATCCACGACATAAACAGTAGACCACTAAATCGGAAACCCTACACCGCCCGTGGAATCAACACCCCACCTACCCTCCGGCCTCTGCATGAGACAGCGCGCAACGCACCTTCACAAGCTCCGTCTTGCCGACGCCAGTGGGTCCGCAGAACAGGAGCGACGCCACGGGGCGTGTGCCACTGGCCAGCCCGGTACGCGCACGGCGGATGGCTCGCGCCACAGCACTGATGGCCTGTGCCGTCACACAGCGTCAAGTTAGCCCAGGGTCAACATAACAATATAGCCATATATTCATAGCCATATATTCATATAACCGGGCGAACATCGAATCGCCCGGTTATACGACAAAGTGTGCCAGGACCACCTATGAATTGTTGCTGCAGCGCAAGCAGTGCTTCAGGGGCAGTGCCCACAGATAATGCGAAAAATAAAATACTAGCATTTTCCATATATGGCAATCATGCTTTGGGCTTGCTATGCGTCATCGTTCTTTATTACTCGCTTCTGAAAAAGGGGGAAAATACACTTGTCTCGAATATGCTCTGAATATGGCACACGTGTTCTTACTCAACTGTCTAAAGCAATTGTCTACTTATTTGACCCGCAAACCCAACTTCGAAATGCTGCATTCAAGTATCATAATTGACTCGTCTATGGTGCACCTATTCATGGCTTTGGACCCGACATTTCTATGCAGTGAAACCCCCTGCCTTGCCCCCCATCCACAACATGTTGGATCACAACAAGCTACGTGCGCCGGCCGCACCTCATTCTGCCCCACCACGCGCTCATGCAGCTGACCCTCTAGCCCCTGGAGCGCCGCCGAGTCGGACTGGTTGAGGCGGGCCACCGGGATGCCGGTCCACTCTGCCACAATGTCCGCGATGTCTTCCTCTTCCACCTGCGGCAAAGCGAAACGCGCAGATTCAGCCTGCGCGGAGCTGCCCGCGGTCATCGCAGCAGCGGGCTACAGCGGCCGAGGTGTGGGCGGGCGATAGGCAGGCGCAGGGGCAACACACCCGGGGGGTCTTGCCGTCGCCCGAGTCATTGCCTAGTAGGGCCGACTTGAGCTGCACCATAGCGCCCGCCTCATCGATGAGATCGATGGCCTTGTCCGGCAGGAATCGGTCCGCAATGTAGCGCTGCGACAGCTGTACGGATGCGTTGATGGCCTGAGGGCTGAACCTGACACCATGATGCGTCTCGTAGCGGTGAGCGATGCCTCTGCCGGTTTTGGGAAAAGGGGGGGGGGGGGGGGGGGGGATGATACCAGCGCGACCGTGTCAGGAAAAGAGCAAATCAGCGAGTTGCTTGACAACTTTAACGGAGCGTCCCCTACCCAGGGCTTTCCCCGACTCGAACTCCTGCCTAAAGAGCCGTCATAGAGACGCTGCAAGGATTTCTCTGGTGCCAGTCCCGTCCCGGGGGCAGAAACAAGAGCAAATCCGGGGGGGGGAGAGGGAGGGGGGGGGCTATGAGCAGGCGCTGGGTAGCCGCGTTACTAGAGATTATCATGATAAGATGGACATTATAGACAGCACTGTAGACAATAGAGTTTGATCCCATGATGGATGGGAATGTACACATTTCTAGCTTTCAAAATCCATGAGAGTGGCAGAAAAGCGCTAGCAAAAGGGGGGGGGGGGGGGGGGGGGGGGTCACCCGATGATCTGGATAGCCTCCGTGGTGGAGGGCTCCCAGATGGTGATGGGCTGGAAGCGGCGCTCCAGCGCGGCGTCCTTCTCCACGTAGCGGCGGTACTCCTCCACCGTGGTGGCGCCGATGCAGCAGAAGTCGCCGCGCGCGAGCGCGGGCTTGAGCAGGTTGGCGGCGTCCATCCCCGCGTCGTCGCCCGCGCCCCCGGCGCCCATGAGCATGTGCAGCTCGTCAATGAAGAGGATGATGCGCGGGTCGGCCGTCACCTCCTCCAGCACATTCTGCACGACCCCAGGTGCAAAGGATTATCTTTCTATTTTATTGTCCAGCAGCATCTAGCCCGTACTCTGACAAAGGCTCGCGGCATATCAACAGACAGGCGACTGCCGTGCCCTTGGTGCCACGAAGCTAGCACAAGCACACGTCCTCCCCCGCCCCCCCCCCCCCCCCCCAACCACCAGAAAGAGAGGGTGACTGCTCACTCACTGTATATCTATTCCGCCGCTTATGGACGCCATCAATACATGTTAGACCGGAAAACGTGTACTGCGCCCAGCAGTTCCAGCATTAGGACTCTGTCAATATGTGTCAGTCCGGTCAAAAGAAATGTACTCCCACCACCTGGTGTCCCCCAAACGGGGCATACCCCCATCCCCGCAAACATATGCAATCTCCTGTCGGTGGAATTCAATGTGCGCACCATATGTGTATCCGGATACAACACACGTTTCCTTACTGGTGCAGGAGAGGCCCGTAGTTCAAATCCTGGACCCTTACGTGGCAATTACGACCATCGGGGCGCCCCATGCTTGCGCATCAGCGCTTTGAGGTTCAAATGGGGCAATTGTCAAACTGGCTAGGCCCAATCTACGACGGCACGGGGATGGCATCCGTGAAGGAGTGCACATGCCCGGTTACGGTCTGGACATGCAGGGTGCCATCCCTGGTCGGGGAGGCTTTCCTTTGCTTTACCGCGCATGTTGCCACAGCTCTGGAGTGCCCGGCAACGCTTGGAATCGGTGCGCCCCCCTCCCCCAACACACACACACACACACACCAAGCCCCATCTCACATCCTGGGACACAGACCACCACCACAACCTCAGCCACCTTGGCCACCTGTTCCCAAACAATACCGGTAGGTTCTCCAGTTGCTGTGCAGAGTTCCTGCCAGGTACCTCGTTGAGATACGGATTGAGTAAGGACTTTTCCCCCTCCTGCCCCACATGGCCATCCGCCCCCTGCAGCCCCATACATACACCCCACTGTGCACCCACGCGGCGCCCCCCACCTTGAGGCGCTCTTCAAACTCGCCGCGGTACTTGGTGTCAGCCACCAGCAGGCCCAGCTGCAGCGAGATGAGCCTCTTCCCCTGCAGGTTGACCGGCACGTCGCCCGTTACGATGCGCTGCGCAAGCCCCTCCACCACCGCGGTCTTGCCCACGCCAGGGTCGCCCAGCAGGCAGGGGTTGCTCTTGCGCCGCCGCACCAGGATGCGCATCATGCGGTCCAACTGCGACATCGCACGTGAGGAGGTGATTGACGTGCACATCTTCCCTTCCACACACCCCCACCGATGTCCAGCCACTCCCCGCGCTGACCTCTCCATCCGCCCCCGGGCGCGGGGGTCACGCAGTCAAGGCACCCAGGTACGGCCTCTCTCATGGAGGGTCCCGCGGGGATACCAGCCGCTGCATGGGTATGGATGGCATTAGTTGTGTGTGTGTTGGGGTGTGGGGGGGGAGGAACGCGCACCTCCTTGTCGCGGCCGATCATGGGGTCCAGCTTGTTAAGCTCCGCCTCCGCGGTGAGGTCGATGCCACACTCCTTCAGCACGCTCTTCTTGCCCACCTTCTTCGCTCGCGCGCCGACGCCCACCTTGCCGCCACCCCGCTCATTGGCCGCCGCCACCCCACCACGCAGCTCCAGCTCCAGCACCTCCTGGTCCACCTGCAGCCGCCCCCCCGACAGGCACATCAGCTCCGCGCAGTTGCCAACCCTGCGCCCCCCGCTGTCCTGCCGCAGTCTCCCGGCCAGCCCGTCAGGCCGCGCCCCCACCCACCTCCAACAGCTGCGTGATGACCGAGAAGGCGTTGCTGGTGGGCGACGACAGCATGGCGAGCACCACGTCGCGCGCCGTCACGGTGCCTTCCGAGACGTTGTTGGCGGAAACGGTGAGCATGGCCTTGAGCTCGTCGCCAATGGGGATGTCCAGCGGGCCGGCGCCGGAGGCTTTGCTGCCGCCAAAGAGGCCGCCAAAGCCCTTGCTGGACTTGTCCTGCCGGGCAGGGAGAGAACGCGTGCAGCCGCCAGGTCAGCAGCGCACCATACCTGGCTGCGACAAGCTGGCATTCCTGCTCGCACCGTTGGGGAGCGGAGTGGTGTGTTGGAGGGGAGGGGGGGGGGGGGGGGGGTAGCACCTCAGGTCCCTCGCCTGCGCGGGACAGCAGCGGCAGCACCGCATCGGGCTTGAGGCCCAGGCGGCGCAGGATGGCGGGTGCGCTGTCGGAGCGCTGCATCACCGCGTCCTGCTTCACAATGCCGTACAGCATGTGCTCCGAGCCAACCTGCCCCGGTGATGGGGAAACCAGAGGGCGGCGGGGGAGGGCGGCGCGTTTGGTCAGGAGGCTCGAGCAGGCGGCCGGCACCGCGGCACAGCGCGGCGAGGGGAGGAGATCAGAGCGGGGAGGAGTATGTGCTTTGGGGTGACAAATGCGGGACGGACCTCCGCGGCGCCGCCCTCCTTAGCCGCGACCATCCCCTCCTGGATGGCCTTTAGTGACTCGCTATCAAAGCGGTCGTACGGCACGGAAGCTGCACGGCACAGCGGCGCGCGCCTGCTGCCGCTTCCCAAGGGCGCCACGCTGCCGAATGACGCCGGCGCGGCGGGCGGCCCGCGCGCCAAAGCCTGTAGACATATGGCAGAGCGGTCAGGCAGGGACGACACTCAAACCGGTCGAGAGGGAGAACCCCCCCCCCCCCCGGGGGGCCCCCCCTCCCCCACCACCACCAATACGTTGCGCTTGCAGGGGAAACAATGCATAATGACCCGAGACGCTAAAAATAGGGGGCGGAGAGGAGCGCGGGGGGGGGGGGGGGGGGGGTGCAGGACCTGTGGTGTGAGTGGGGAGGGCTTGCTCTGTCCGGCGGAGGTCGCAGGTAGCCGCGCGTGGACTGTAGGGGCGCGCCGGTTGAGGCGCCCCGCGGCGCGCGGAATCACGCACTGCCGTGCGGCGGCTGCGGACGGCGCCATTGGTGCCCAGTTTAGGCACAGGGGCGTGCGTGGAACCGGGCGTTAGCTGGGACCTGGCGTAAGCTTCCACTCTTTGGAGTTTGAAGGGCTGCCGACCAGCCAAGCGACAGGGAAGTGCCGTTGCATTCGCGGTGATGCAAGGCCTAGCAACCTGTGCACACGCCGGGCGTGCGTCGGCCAGCCTGCCGCCACGCACGAACAGCAGCCCGGGCCAGAACAACGTGGCGTGGCGCCGAGCCTGCGCAGGGTGGCAGCTGGCGCGCCTTCGCAAGCCTGCCAGCTCGGCACCCCAGATTCCCAGGGAAGCGCCGGGATACGATTACCACCGGTGCTTCAAGGCGCGCGCTTGAGGGAAAGGATCCCCTCGTACGAGTGATCGCTTTGTAGCGGTTGTTTATCGATTTATGTACATCGTCTGCCGTCAAATCCATGCATGCATAATCCCCGCCGGCTGTTATTGTGTAATTACGGGCACAAAAAACAGGATCACATTCCGATCAGTTGGAGCTCCATGCTGATTATCAGCATTTACCGACGGATGTGCTGTCAGGTCTTGCCAAAAATGACAGCTTGTGTACTTTTTCGCTAAAGGGCACAAAAGCGCCCGCACGACGGTGCTAGATAGGGGCGAATCAATGCGATGAAATAGGGCGGGTGGGTGGGTTGCGCGATCCTCAGATGGCGAGCTCAAAGGCAGTCTAGCCGGAGGGTAGATGCTATTTGGAAATATCGATCGACTAGCAATCGGTGTGACACGTCGTGCGTCGTCACGTAAAGTCATTAATACGCCCGCGACCTCGACAATACTAATTGTCAAACCCCCCCAATATTTTCAGTATAAGCATTTACCGACGGATGCGTGAGGTTTATTTTGTCCAGGAAACACGGTTGAAAAGCCGGCACAACCTCAGGCGGATGGACGGGAAGAAACCATCCAACCAAAGACGCGAGTGTGGGCATCATGGTAGTGGGATCAATGTACTTGCTAGTGACTACGGCACTATACTTCGAGGAGACGTGGCGATCACGGCTGGCTCGGGGCGCGTGTATGTCCCGGGACGACGGCGGCCGCGAGGTCCACCCTCACGACTGCTGCCGCCCGATTGACCACCCCCATTAGGGATTCGCGTTTTGCTGACACCATACGCCTTTAGGGCCAAAACTGCTCGGATAGAAAGGCAATTTAGTCAAAATAGAAGGCAGCATAAATAGTGTACGTTTTCCCCTAGTTGGTCCGACGGAGCCTGTGCCATCGGTGCGAAGTTTATGCTTGGGGCGGCGCTCAGATCGGTTGCTGCGGGATCGCCACTGAGATCCCGCAGCACGCCGCTTTCGCGCCGCACTGCGACCCGCCCACCATCGCCGCATAAAAGACACTTCTCGCGCTACGGGCGGTCGCGGTGTCGGTGCGTGGTTGACAGTCGTGGGCTTGCTAGAGGCTAAAGGATGGACAATGGGCCGCGCAATGTGCGCGTTGCGTTGCCGCAGATGCACACTGTACTCATGGCGCGAACGACGCATCGGGTATTATATTCGGGTAGTTTTCGCAATATCGTACCGCGGGAAGTGTTGTGCATCTTCACACGCCCGCCCCAACCTGGGTAGCCAACACGGAGTGCAACTCGCGTAGGAAGAGTCGGGCACCGGGGTTCGCAAGGTAGAGGTACGACTGCGCCTTGCCAGCCAGGGTGGCGAGCTGGCAGGCGGGTAGCCAGCATCGGTCGGCCGCGGCTCGCTTTATAGCATGCCCGATGTCAGTCATGAGAGCGCTGCCAACTTTGCCTCCGGTGCGCGGAACTTGCCGCGGACCATGTCGATCGTGAGGCCCGGGTGTTCGCAAACATGGACCGCCTGCCAGTTTCCATTGTCCGGGTTCCGGCTCGGGCCCAGTTGGTCGAGCAACGCCACCACGCGGTCGCGTAGCGCGCGCGAGCGCCGGTCTTTCCGACACCGTGAAAAATAGAAAGTCGTCCATGTAGGGCAGCAGCCGTGCCCCCCTCCAAGCGCGTGTTGCGGAGGTAGCGGCGTGTGGGCCGCTTGGGCAACGTATTTAGGGCGCGCCGGTGAGGGGCCGGCGGGGTCGGACGGCGAGGGCGGCTCCGGCGCGCGTAGGTGTCGGACGAAAACATCGGTAGTGAGCTTGCAGAAATAGTAGCTAATGCAGCGCCAACCCATGGGCATGCACGCGAGCCGGTAGAGCGTGATCCCGCGGTAGTCCACCGTGAAAAGGTATCGGCCCGCCTCGTTGACGATGCCGAGAGTGTAATAGCCGTCCGCTAGGTCGAAGGATACCATCTAGTCGCCCTTGCGGGTCAGGTTCTTGAGATGCTTTATTGACTCGTTGCTCAACTTGCGCTTCTTGCAGTAGAAGTTGACGATGAGGTGCCGTAAGTCGATGCATGATAATGAGGCGCCACTTGTTGTTGCCGGGCTTGGGCAAACATTAAAGCAAACTATTTTGCACCGAGGCACGCGGTGCATTGTTGTTAGGTCTAAATTAGGGGTTGGGGTCAGCATTGGGATTGATAGCTCACATAAATGCCGGTTGGTTCATTTGTGCCAAGTAGGGAAAACATCAATTCCGACGGACGGGAAAGAAAGTCGGGACAGCACCCACCGTTGTGAGTGCCCTCTGTGACTTCCTCGTGTGGGTCTTGAGGAAACGTGGTAGCCCGCCGGCCATGAAGCTTAGTCGGTCGGCGTCGTGTCTTGCATCGAGACGCCATGGTAGTTGAAAGGTGGTGGTCGTTTGTTGTTGATGAGGGGATATAGACTCCACTGCGGCGGATGCATCCGAAAAATTGCTCGCTCGCACCGATGTCGGCCCACTCGGACGCTTGCCTCTGCGCGTTGTGGCGCATGTAGAGAGAAGCGGGGCTGCATTATTTGGGGCGGCGGGTCACACCATCATTGCTTCTGCGCTTTCGGCGGCATCTTGGGGCTCTTGGGGCCGGGCTTGAGCTTGAGGTTGGCCTTGTCGGGCGTGACCTTGGCGAACGCTGCTCCGGCTGCGGCCTTGGCGCTCGCCATCCAACGTCGTGTCGATGAAATAAGCTCGGCGCAGCGCGTCGTATAGTGTAGGAGGAGGCAACGGGGCCTTGAGCTTAAGGAAGCCGGTCGCATGCGAGGTTCGCGAAGACTCGGTCCGTTTTTGATCTCTCCCCTCCGCCCTTATTGGTGTGTCGGATGTAGGATACCCGGACATGGGAGGCCTCCGCCTCGACCGCGCCGTGGATGGGACGGCACTCACGTAAGGTTGCGAGCGCGGCCGCTTTAGATGTGGTCGCATGGAGGTGCTTGAAGCGCTGTCATAGCTGAATCCCACGCCGTGTTAGCGCATGAGGCGAAAACGGCGGGGCACGCGACGAAGCGGTATTCGTCGAGCGTGGCGGCATGCTTCGATATCCGGGCGGCAAAATTCCGGTACTACGTGTCGCATGTGAGCGCGTACATCTATGGCTCTTGAAGGCGCTTAGGGGGTAGCTCCAATCCCGGGGGGGGGGGGGGGGGGGGGCCACAGCTCGGTGCATACGGAGTCGGCCTCGGGTGGGGATGCAAGGGGCGTGGGGTCAGAGGCCAACGCTCGCCGAGCGTTTTCTGCGGCCGTAGCCGCTGCTAACGCTGCGCCGCGCTCCTCGGGGGTCGCGTTACCACCGCCCTCCGCCGGCAAGTCGGCAGTACCGGCGGGGATGACATGTTGGTGCCAGGTACGGCAAGAGATGCAGCCAGCTGGGTGGCTAGGCAAGTCGCGAGGTCGGCGAACACCGAGTCCACGCGCTTTGAAAGTCGCTCCTTTAACTCCACTATACTCCGCCCGATAGGCGTTTTTCCAGTCCGATTAGGTCCGTCGCGGCTGGCGCACCGGAAGCCTCGGCGTCGTGTGCCATCGTTCGGTCGACGTCGCTGCTCGAAACGGGAGCAGGGGCAAAGCAATCTAGCTAGCTCGAAGTCGCATGGAGGGCTTCGCAAGCGGTCACCTTTCGCAGCTAGAGCTATGATAGCCGTTGCTCGAGCCTCAGATGGCGAGCGTGAAGGCAAAAGGTGGTTGTCTAGCCGGAGGGGGACCGCTATGTGGAAATAGCAGTCGGTGCGGCATGTCGTGCGTCGTCATGTAAGGTCATTAACACTCCCCCGGCCTCAACAATACTACGGTTGCCAAACCCCAATACTTTCAATATAAGCAGATTACGGGGTAAAGGTACATGTACGAATGTTTCAGGTAAGCACTACGATGTACCCGTACAATTATAGCTTATTAGTCCTTACGTGCAATCGTGTATGGAGCGATATACTCCGTACCGTATTTACACAACAATAGTACAACACGCTCTAACTCCTCCTCAACGAGCTGGAAGTCTTGAACGGCGGTCGCTGGCACGTACTATATCCAAGGACGCGGGCAATAAACATGTGCCTGACTTCTACGGAAGCGGAGCGCGCTCCTCCCCCAACAGAGACCCCTTGAACTCCGACCTAACCGACTGAATGACACACATATCCCGCGCATCAACATCCGATCGCCTAGCAGAAGAAGAGGCAACCGACTGTCTCAGCGCCGCACAAGCACCCACCCTGCGTTCGACCACTTCTTGGCCTAGGCGGACGTCATCGTCGGATTCGACTGGGACCCGGCCACCGAAACCATATCTCCAAGCAGCGCACTCGTCGAACCGCGCCTAACACGGTACTTGTACTGTATCCGTACTCAATTTTACTGTACGATTACTGTATTCCGTATCACCCCGCGCCTTACCGCGCCTATATCCTATATCAGTCAGCTTATCTCGGCGGTGGTCGCGAGTACCCGCGCCGCCATGACTGCCATGGCAGTACCCGTACGCAAATGGTACGTGATATGACGGCGTACCAGTACCGGAACTGCCCTTTTTGTCATTCACACCAGTACCAGTACCAGTATCAGTACCAGGCCGCTTTTAGGCGGCTTGCTGTGTTATTGATTTTCTAATTCTGGGGAACTGCCCTTTTTGTAATTCACACCAGTACCGGGATATCGTGCATGAACTAGTTATGCACTGCTGTCGCACACTGCACACTGCTGCACAGCACTGCGCACTGCGGCGCACACTGTCGCACACTGCACACTGCGCACAGCGGCGCACACTGTCGCACACTGCACACTGCGCTAGTACTGCTGTACTATAATAGAATCCTTTATGCGGGCCGCGCGCACCGCGTCCATCACACAGCAAACTTCCTCACCCACCCCGAGCTTCACATAGCGCGCTTGCCCCCAGTGCGCGCGGCCACTGCGCATCACGCCCCCCGGAGCGCAAACCTTATCCCATGGGTACACATTACTGGCGGTAGTCGGGCAGGTGGTGCCCACAGTGGTGAACGGCGGCTGTGCATTCGGCCGCATCAGGTACGGACGCCGCCCGTTTTGCCCCACTCACTCACTGCAGCCCACCCACGCCAAACATAATCGGAGACATCTCGGCACCGATCCCACCCGACACGCACCCGATATCGCTAGAGGGAGGGGAAGCTGAGGTCGTTGCCGTGGCGGATTTTTGAGTTCCTCCGTTGTTCTCTCGCATCGTCCGTTGATGCTTCAGCGGGTTGGAGGCTGAAAACCCTTCGCGCCGACGCAGCGCCCCAACGATATGGCGCGACGCGAGAACTGGGCTCGGTGCGTTCTGGCCGTTTCGGCCACCAGCCCGCCGCCTCCGAATTCTGCCGGAAGTGTGGCAAGTCCACCACAGTAGACGGCCTACCAGTGGTACGCGAGGAGGCGTTGGTCTCGGCGGTGACCGAGGCGATGTACGACCGCATGAACGGCCACGGCCACCACATGGAGCTGCCAACTGGCTACTCAGTGGGCCCAAGTGATCCAAAGGCATGGCCCTTCCTCACTGCCTTCGATGATCCCAAAGTATACGCAATGCGCGAGCTGCATGCGCTGTGCGAGGCGCATTTTATGCACCCGATGGACGATAGCGATGCTCTGCGCGATGTGATGGGCTAGGATTCAGCGCACCAATCCCGCCACCGCTTCCCATAGAGACGGGTGGCTATGTATTCCGGTGGGAGGCGCTGCCAGGCAAGAGCGAGGCAGACAAGCTGGAACAGTAGGCGCTCCGAACTGTGCGCTCAGAGCGTGCGCGTGAGTTGGGTGAGCGCGCTCGGAAGCTGCGCGCTACGGAGTGGCAGGAGCGCATGGAGCGAGAGTGAGCGGGTATCTCAGACAACACCAGCGAAGGCGACTATTCAGCGCCCCGCACATCGGCGCAGTTCTGAAAGCTACGACAGCATTGACAGCTGGGATGCGGTAAAGTGCGGGCCATATGAAAAGAAGTACTTCATGCAGAGGAGGGCGGGGCGCGAAGCTACGATGGAGGCGGGAGGCGAGGCGTTCAACATCGGTGAGGGGGGCTGAGGGCAGCGGCGGTGAGCCGAGCACCTGCCGCTCATGTGACATGGCTGTCTATGGCAAATCCAGTAAGGGCGAGAAGGGGAAGGGACACGCTCACTAGATGTAATTAATGCATTCACATCTTCCTTCGCTTCGTCGCCGCTTTCTCTGCCATCTCTGCCTTCACGGCACACGCCTTTGCCTTGGGCAGGTGGGGCTGTGCACGATGGGTTGGTCCATGCATGTCACGGTGGTGCGCGATCAAGGTGCTGCGCGTCGTGACTTGGCCAGTCCTGGAGAGCATCACCTTGCCGGACTTGAGCAGGTGCTGGGGCTGTTGGTTGCTGCCGTTGCGGAAGCCCTCCTTGATCTCCATGTTTGCAGTGCTCCATGCACTGAGCACTCAGTGCGTCAAGGTTGCCATGCAGTTCTATCCATCGGGAAAATGCCGTCATGCAACTTCATGCACGGAGTGATGTCCTTTGCTGCCGCGATGTTCATGAAGGCTGCGAAGAATACCTCCGTAGCTGCCCGTAGCTTGTAGGTCAAGGTAACTTATTTCGTTGTCGCTGAGCGCCACCTCAAAAACAGCGCGATGACTTCGCCTCCCGTTGTGTTTGCAGTTGGAGATGCGTGCTATCAACGCCTATGAGCACTGGACTGTGGGAGGGCCCGATCAACACTGTCTTCCAGCAGGACTTTGTCTTCCCGCCCAGGATTGTGCATGGCAGACTTGTCACATATACATGGACAGAGGCCATCA
Source organism: Tetraselmis striata (assembly GCA_006384855.1). Taxonomy (NCBI): domain Eukaryota; kingdom Viridiplantae; phylum Chlorophyta; class Chlorodendrophyceae; order Chlorodendrales; family Chlorodendraceae; genus Tetraselmis; species Tetraselmis striata. Next base: position 126,152 of record VCJN01003359.1, on the reverse strand, counting down.
GCACTGCTGGCAGGGGGCGGCGGCAAAGGGCCGCCGGTGACGCTGTGCCGAGGCAGATGATCAGGTGATGGGCCACCTGTGTTATATATTATTGCTGAAGCATCTTACATGTTGTTGTTGCTTTCCTGCATTTTGCGCTGATGCTGATAGTGCAGCCCGGCACGGGTGGTGCTCTTACTTGAAGCACTCCCATGCCTACGACATCCCCGCCCTCGATGAGGATGATGGCGGTGTTGATGCCATGCAGTAGTAGCATATACGCAGCAACCGTGGCGTGTGTGAATTGAGCATATCCATATGTTGCGGGAGCAGTTGCGTAGTATGGCAGGCGCATGATACATATAGGCGTCGGTTGGGTCTGGGGTTTCCAAATGTAATGTTAAGCAATACTATCTTACGAAACATGGCCAATCTGCATTATGCTTGCACATGCCTGCTTCACTAATTTTCCTGACACACTCACAACATATTTTTTTGATACTGACAACATGGGTCAATGTTACGCATGGATGCCGCGGTGTACTGCAGTATCGTCGCGAGCAAGTATTGTCAACCGATGTTGACACAAAAGTTTGCATTTGTCTTTGCCGTTATACACATATGTACTTTTGTAAATTTAATGTCATTTGTGGTATGTATGTTGATATGCATATACTCTGTTCAGCAATAAGATTAATGTGAAACGCGTTGTGCATTACATACAACAGCAGATGCATCGTAGTGTCATTGATAATGTTATTGTGACGCCCCGGGTACCGAGGTACCATTACTACTCGAGACTGATGCAATGATATAAAGTACGTGATGAGCCACCAGCCGCGCGCGCACTTTCACTCCTCGGCACTTCCTCTTCGCCTATTTATGCTGACCGCTTCGCATGAAGAGCAGATCGCCCTGCTCGCCCCCCGTGCCACCATGGCCTCCGTCAGCACCTTCCATGCCGCTGCCGGGACGGATGACGCGTCGTGGGAAGATATCATGCTGCCGAGAGGAGCACGCGAGCCCCCGCCTGTCCCGCGCGGCCCGCCCCTGCGCTACTACCTCACGACAGTCAGCGCCGATGACACGTCGAGCGTTTTTGACTGGTCAAGCTGAACGGCCCGTCTGCCCACCCTAATTGACCGTGGAGGAGGAGCAAGCTGCCTTGCTTAAATCGATGAAGCCGACGCATGCAGCAAGGGTTCTTTGCATCCCTAGTGCAAAGGTGCGCTTGCCGGCCGGTTTACCTGCTCATCGTGTAGCTAGCTGCTGATGTTGTCGCTGCCCGAGCGAGTGTCGGCGACTAAGTGTTTTTTCTTTCATCACTACCGCAGTCCGGAATCGACCAGAACGGCGCTCCGGTGCAAGACCTGTCTACCGGCTACAGCCCCCCTCCCCCGCTCGCTCGACGAGCTCATGTTCCCCGTGCGGCTAGATCCCCGGCGCTTCAGGACGCTACTGCGAGGATGCAGGCTGGACGCCAGAGGAAGCAAGCGCAACGGGAGCGCGCGGCGGCATCATGCCAGCCCCGTCAAACAAGCTCCCTAGCCGCGGGGCGCAGCAGATGGCAGCAGCTGCCATGAATAGCATGCGCGCAGAAGTATCTGCGGGCAACAAGGGGCAGTCAGCACCCGAGCCGACAGCGGGCATAACACCACGTGCCGGCGCCAGGAAGAGGCCGGCGGCAGCGGAGCCAGCCGGCCGCAGGCCAGGGGGGCGGGCACGGGCCGGGGGCGGTAGTAGACCCATTGTAATTAAATTTCTAGTATTTCCCTAATACTTTATGCAGTTGCCGGCCCCTCTGCCATAAATCCGAAAATGTCCGGTGCCTTGACGTTAAATTTGCCAGCTAGGAGTAGGCGCGCCCATGTCCGCTTAACCACACCCCGAAGCTCGACGCTCATTGGCCGCTGATCCAGCCTGGCACCTCACCTTTATTAAATCACAAAACCAACCGTGACTACCGTGTAATGCATTTTTGCAGCCTTTGTTGTGTATCGACCAGTACCGTACTGCCCGGCATGCTCGTCATCATCACTCGTCATCACGCGGGTATCTTCCGCGCGTACTCGTGAGGAGGCGCGCGCCTATTAGCAGATATGAAGGGCGGCGATTCCCGTAAAGTACAGTGACTCGTGTACTCGTCTCGTACTTTGTGCACTCGTGACTACCGAGTACCCGCTACTCGCTATAGTACTTTGATGCAGGTCTCCGCTGCCGTACTCATCCTTACCGCCAAGTTTAAAGTACTGTGACGCCTAACGTTAGGCGCGATATATACAGGCGACTACTCGCGCCTGGTAGTCGTTAAACGCGGTTAGGCGGACCCCGTTTCGACGAGTGCGATCCTAGAGCAGTCCAAAAATACAGAATAATCGAATTCAAATACTGCACTGATCTCAATCATGCCACCGTACACGCTCTCATCCGCGAAAATACCAACACAGGTTGAGCGCCCTACGTCAACAAGGCTAGCAGTGTTCGATTGAAATAATTCCCGTCTGCATCCGCCGCAGCGGCACCATGCACAAACTCACACTAGAAGCTATCTATAGCCTCACGGTCCTCTGCCCTAAGACAAGCAACCCCCAGACAACATCCATCCGCCTCCCAGCGCCGCTGCAAAAACCGCCTTAGTTTGTAGGAAACTCCAAAGACACTCAATCGGATGGCTACATACTCTCCTCCTCATAAATATCCCGATAATCCCGCAAACCTGCCATGTCCAACCTCGGTACCTCCCACAAACCCCGCACGCACACCCACAGTTAACATACACGCTTCCGCAGATCACCGTACACGACAACCCCGCTACGGCGGATGGGGGGAGGGGGGGGGATATCAAGCGGCATGGAAGGAGGAGGGGCGCGGGCGAAAAGGAGGAAGGTCGGAAGCTGCATCCGCAATCCCTAGGGTTCCCGCAGCGGTTGGATTAAGCAAGTCCTAAATAAAGCAACTCGGTTTGGGCAGTGGAGAACAACGAGTCAGCATGTTGTAAATCAATTTCAAATTTCGTACTGTATTTTACGGTACTCGGGTGCCCGTGTACTTGCTGTCCCCGGTTGACTACCAATGATGTCGAGTCGCTTGGTGTCACTTAGCGAGAACGGGCACTAAGTGCCTACTGCTTGCCATCTAAACATCATCCGAGTTTCTCATCGGCCCTGAAACCACATATCCACAACACGTTTCATCGTCTCGTAGTTCCAGGGTAGACAGACCTCGCTACTTGGCACCCAACCACTCGGATGTTGTGGTCGTCGAAAACGGGTCGGCATGCCTTTGTACGCCAATACACCGAGGCGTCTCCCTCGGCTTGTCAACGAAATGCGTGGCACCGACTCTAAGCCGCCGCCGACACTTTGTCCCGGACCAAAATAACAACTTGTATACTAGACCTCATGCCCACAGCTTGCCCGTCGCGCCTTCTACAACGATTCCCCCAAGTCGGTGCCGAATTGGGCAGGCGCGGCCCGAGTGCAGCTTATGCACACGCGCCTGGTGTCCGGCCGCCATGATATCACGCCTCCAACTTCTAATCAGTGTTGGCGCTGCGTGATTTTCGGTCATATTCCAAGATGGTACGTCTCAAGGTCGAAAACACCGCACATATCTTGTGTTTGGAACTCTATTGTACGAGCGTACAACGCCCTCATTTGGATAGCGGTTTTTCTTGCCGCAACCCTCGTTTTTCTTGTTTGCCGCATGTATAAGAACCGGTAATTTGCCTTCACCCGACTCGCCCCCCTATTTGTAATTAAACCCATCTTCACCCTGATTTATAGGGTTGATTACATGGTTAGCGTCCAAAGAATGCACGTAAATTTATGAGGAAGGAAAAGCATGCGGACCTTGAAGCAGCTCATTATAATTCTAGAATTAGAATAAGGAATAGCACCCGGGTGGTTCAACCGGCTCTTCGCCTCTTCTAGGCTTTGTGCCCCCTGTCGGGAAGCTAGGCGAGGGCGGGGCCCCGGACGCGCGGCAGCATGTGGCAGTAGGGGAGGCGGAGAGGCGCGCAATGGAGCGGGCGGTGGTGGGCAACATGAAGGAGGCGTATGTGTCGGTGTTTGCGCCGTCTCAGCTCGGCGTCGGCATCTCTGCAAGGAACTCCGTGCTCATGTATGGCGTCCGCCTCATCGCGAGAAGCTTGGCCCGCGTGCCGTCATCGTGCCCACACTGACCTTCGCAACGCTTCCAACGAAGCGTGACGCCGCACCATCATCCAATGCCACATCGATTGCTCTTCTCTACACCCTCTCATCCCCGCGCTCATGGCCTCCCTCTCCATGGATTCGTTTCTGCTCGTGGACGATCGGTCCGCCCCCTCTGTGGTCGGAGTACGGCGTGCAACATAACGCGCCGTTCGCCACGACAACTAACGTTCTACGTCGCGATTCACCCCGAGGTGGAGCAGTGCGACAATACGTTGGAGGCCACAGACGGGGCGGCGTGCTTCAACGCCGACGCTGGATATTTGGTGGGAATGCCGGAGCATGTTTGGCCGGCCTTTCCCGCCTTCCACACGTCCATCAAGGCGTCCGTGGGGCTTGAGGTAGGTGCGCTTCGATAAGATGCACGCATACAACGCGGACACGGAGGCCGTGCGGCGTGAGGCCACGGCCGACATCGAGTGGTCCGTGCTGGATTATGGCCACCACGGCATCTTGGCCCTCAACGTGCCGCTCGGATAGCAAGGGTATGTGCACGCCTACATGTGCGGCAAGGCGGAGGAGCTAAAAGAGGAGATGGACGCAAGCTTGAGCAAGCTCCTATCTGCCAAGCCCAACCGTCGGTACACCCACGCTCTGCATCACCACGCATGGGCCCTACTCAAGCATCGCATGCAACACATGGCGGGGTATTGGCTCATCTGCAACTGCCTCCCGTCCCCCTCGAGGCCTTCGCGGAGGATGTGGATGCCACCGTCACGGCGGTCGAGCGGGTGCTAGGGGTCTCTCTTGATCCCTCCACGTCCGGCAACAACACCAAGCCGGTGGTCACTAAATTCTTGACGGAGCTTTTGCACGACCATGACCCCACGCCAACAGAGGCGGCTACTTTGAGCGAGGATGCATGGGCTAGGGCGCGCAGCAGGCTTCACCTCCCCACTCGGTTGAAGGGCGCTCGCATCCGCCACATGGCTACCGTTTGTTATGCCGCCTTCCTCACTTGCATGAACGACATCCTCCCGAGGTTCCTCACAAGGAACTTCGGCATCAACACCCTCAACACTCATGCTTTCTTTGACCCACAGCTTGAATCCGTATTACTTGGCCGAGGTAGCTTCAACGCGACTTCTTCCGCCCGCTAGCATGACGACTTCCTCAACGATCCTCGTGGGTCGGCCAGCTACGCCGCGGCGATGCGCGAGGCGTGGGGCCGCCTCCAAGCGGCTACTGTTGGCCACCTCAACGATGCGGATGCCCACGTGATGGAGCGGGAGGCGGAAGCTGCGCGCGTCGGGCTCGCAGAGTGAGCCGGTGGGCATCCTCAGCTGGCCACCTCAGCTGACGGCATTTCTAGACAAGGACAATAACTGTTGGCTTCAGAATCGGGCGGTGGGCACTCTCCCTATCACATGTAGGGAACGGATCTTGTTCGGCGGTTCCGTTGGCCAGCTCGACGCGGCGTCGGGCATGTGGACGGTGGCCATCCCCACCGCGTGGACGGTCATGACTGCATGAGATGCGGGTCGGGAGTAGGTCGCTGCCGGCTCGTACTTCTTTCTACCTAGCACATGCATGGCCCCGATGGTTTGGAGCCATATCACATCGCCCTCGGAAGAGCATAACCCCGCCACCGTCGACTTTTATGACGACGCGCTGATGGACCTCCCGGCACATGGAGACGCTCACCGGCGTGTACAACACGATGCTATCGCAAACGCCTTGATTCTGCGATCACTATGTTCACGATTTAGGTATCGATGTACGCCGGGAGGTGAATGACTTGTTCTAGCATGCAGTGCCTTTCATCAACACCGTACGTACCTGAGCTCAAGGACATGGTCCCGGACGCAAAGGTCGGCTCTCAATGCTCCCGGCGTTCAACGTTGTGACCGGGAGCTATGATTCCCGGAGCTTGAAGCCCATGTTGTTGGAGTTCAAGACAATGCCGCGGGTACGGGGTCAAGCACACTGCGGTGCCCGGGCCACGGCTGTGGATCGGTTCGAGCGCTCCCTGTTGCACGACATACAACAGGGGTTGGCACGGCGGGATGCGGCGCGACACAACACGGGGCCGGGACAGAAGGGCCCTCTTCGAGACATCTTGGACATGTCGGAGTACACTACTACGGGCATGGTCTTTTGGCACAATCGGTGAGGTGAGCATGGGGGTGCGCCGCGCTGTGCGCGGTGTCGCATGCTTGGCCGCGGATCGGGGTGCCCTCCCATCGCGGGGCACTCAGTGCACCACCCCGGCTCACCGGGAGGCCTTTCTTGCAAGATTTCCTCGGGGTCGTGATGTCAGCGGAGGCTCGAGAGCGTGCTCGTTGCCTCATCAGACAACGCAGTGAGATTTGTCCGCCATCCCGTGGCCGAAGCTGCACATCACATCAACAAATCACCCTCCCATACACATGTGCACGCGTGGCCCGGACTTTGAACCGTGCGTGCATCACTCATCCATCCCGCCTCGTCCGGGATGCGGACCGCTTTTAGGTGGCTTGCTGTAGGTGTTGATCTTTTAGCACTGCTTTTAACGGTGGATGTGTTGCTTGCTGTTTTGTAGTTCATACCAGTACGGTAGGTGCTCAAGAGAGGAGCCGCCTGGCCGACTCGTCTATAGCGGATTGGATCCACGGTTATTAATGTTTCTGCGGACACGCGGACGGTTTGTATGAAGGATTATTCACGATATTATAATGAGCATGGCGTTGTTACCCCGCGCGAAGTCGCGCGCAAAGGCTTTGATTTGTACCTCGGTACGCCGCTGTCACCCCGCTCGCCTACTGCTAGGGTCCAGCGCTGTGACCTAACTCAGTCCCGCCTGGCTGTGCGCCGTCGAGACGCGTTGCAGGGAACACGCCCACCGCGTGCAGGATGCCGCATGGTGGCCAAATGTGCGTAAGTGCGGGACGCCCTCATCGGTCACAACGACGACTCCCCGAACACATAGCGATGAACGGGAACGGACGCCACGATGAATGCATCTCAGGGTCGACGCGGATGGATTGAGCGCGAGGGCGGGTCACCCGTATTGAGGGTGACTGCGGAGTGTGCGACGACATGATCACGGCGCGGTTGGGGATCGCGGGCGGGCATAGCCTCGACGGGTTTAATAGCTGTCGGGGCGCCACTATGGGAAGCGGACCATCTAGGGAGGGGACCCTCGTCTGGGGAGGGGACCCTCTGGGAAGGGGACCCTGTAGGATGGGGACCCTCATCTAGGGAGGGAACCCTCTAAAGAGGGGGACAAAGTGTAGCGCGTCTGTAGATTCACATTTACTGTCTAGTGCATAAATTTGCGGTGCTCACACCGTGCCCACGATACAACGGGTACCCTCTAGGGAGGGAATCCTATGGAGAGGGAACCCTTTGGAGAGGGGGACACCATGCATGTAGCGCGTATGTCTATTCACATTGATTGTTTAGTGCAAGTAGTGTTTGCGGTGGTTTAGGGTTTGGGGGCGACAATGACAATGGCGCGGGGGCGCCGCGACGGCACGGGAGCGCCGCGAGGGGGGTGTGATGATTAATGATATGTATTACATTTTCCACCATGAGCTGCTAGGCACAGCATGAAGTACATGCAACAGACAATGAGTACCACATTATGCAACGATGTATCCCATATCGGGCCAAGCTTTCACGCCATGTCTATATGCATTACATTCACCACCTATAGGTAAAGGACTGCGGTTCTCCACCACTTCATGAATGCAATGCAGCACATACTGAGTACCACATTATACAACGATCAATCCCACATGGTGCCCATGTAGCAGTCACACTGCTGGTCGGAGGATGAATCGTCACGCTGCACGACCTGATGTCTCGCAGCCCGAGGCCAAAACTCACGCCCGGTGTTGCGGGTCTGCTCCCGCTGGTAATAGTGCATGCACGCCAGCTTGAAGCGCAGCACAAGCAGAAAATACACCTAAAACATACGCGCGAACGATTTGGCGATCTGCGATATGCACCGGAGATATAGGGATGCTCCGCCAACGAGAAATTGCACGCCCAACTCTTGAGCTGAGTCGCGATGTTGTAGCTGCTATTGCAATCGACATGGTTCTTCGCGCGGAACTCGTCGAACTTGTCGATGTAGAACTCGGTCCACATGAAGTAACTCCGCCTCTCGCCTTTCTCCTTGCGTAGTTCTACTGTATGCAAGTTACACCGCCTTCGGGACGAGCCGGCACATGTGCGCCTAATATCAGTGAAAGCGGCACGCACGCAATTCGGGCAATTACAACGAAGTGGTGACAATTCATTAGATGCTCACCCATTGTCGTAGCTGATTTCGTCGGGTGCTTTCGGATACAAGGCCGAGAAGTGGTCGAACGCAGGTCCGGGACACTCGGAAGCATCCATGGCCGCAAACATGACGCATGCCTTGCTGCACCGCAAACAATACCTTGCACCAAACAATCAAGCGAATACACATACGCGCTACACGGTGCCCCCCTCTCCAAAGGGTCCCCTCTCCATAGGGTCCCCTCCCTAGAAGGTACCCGGCGGTGTATCGTGGGCACGGTGTGGGCGCCGCAAACTTCTGCACTAGACAACCAATGTGAATCCGCAGACGCGCTACATATTGTCCCCCTCTCTAGAAGGTCGCCCCCCTAGAGGGTCCCCTTCCCAGAGGGTCCCCTCCGCAGACGAGGGTCCCCTCCCTAGATGGTCCGCTCCCCATAGTGGCGCCCCGAGAGCTATTAAACCCATCGCTATGCATGCCCGCCCGCGATCCCCAACCGCGCAGTGACGATGTCGTCGCGCACTCCGCGGTCACCCTCAATACGGGTGACCCGCCCCTCGCCCTCAATCCATCCGCGTCGACCCTGAGATGCGTTCATCGTGGCGTCCGTTCCCGTTCATCGCTATGTGTTCGGGGAGTCGTCGTTGTGACCGATGAGGGCGTCCCGCACTAGCGCACATTTGGCCACCATGCGGCATCCTGCCCGCGGTGGGCGTGTTCCCTTCAGCGCGTCTCGACGGCGCACAGCCAGGCGGGACTAGGTTAGGTTTCAGCGCTGGACCCTGACAGCAGGCGAGCGGGGTGACAGCGGCCTACCGAGGTACAAATCAAAGCGGAAAAAAAAAATCAAAGCCTTTGCGCGCGACTGCGCGCGGGGTAACAACGCCCTGCTCATTGTAATATCGTTTCCGTGTACGCAGAAACATTAAAAACCCTGGATCCATAGTCGCTAAATGGTCTAGCGTTTAGGGTTTATACCACGCGTAACCAAACCCATCAGCCTGGCCGCCGTCGTCGTCGGCTGTCTATCACCTGCATCACCAGCCGGTGTTGTCTGTGCCCTGGAAAATAACGGAGCTGTCTTCCGCCGTCTCGATACGTCGATACGCGGCGCCAGAACAGTCGCTTCCCTGCCAGTTGCCGTGCGGGGCGGCGCGTCGTCGTGAGGGCGTATTTGTGTGTGTGTGTGGGAGCGCGCGCGGGGGGGGGGGGGGGGGGGGGACAACCGGCAGCCCACAGCGATTCGGGCACGCAGGAGTGCGGTGCAGCGGCGCACGATCGGGCGCCCGCTGATAGAGCCCCCGAGGCGTCATGAGTGGCCGTTTGGAGGACCTTCGCTTCACCAACCTCAGCCTCCGACGGTGTGTCGTCCGTGTTGCAATTTGAAAAAGCTCGGCACAGTGCGGGCGCAACAGGAGGAGTGATCCGTATTCACCTCTCTCAACCTCGCCCCCAACCCCTCCCAGGCTTCCTGTGCACGAGCAGGAGCAGCGCGGGCAGCGACGAGATTCGGTGCGTGTATTGTGTGGGCTGTCGCAGTTCCGCAGACGGGGGAGGGTCTCGTGGGGTGCAAGGAGGGGCGGGTCCTTGACGGCTCGACACTTTCTGCGGCCGCAGGTGCGGGGCGCCTGCTATGTGAGGGCGGCAGTCCACCCCCTCCCCCATGCCGTGCTGGTGGCCTCGCATCACTCCGTCTTCGAGGAGCTGCTCGGGATTTCGCGGGATCAGGTACCTTGCAGCTCCCCGCACACTGCGGGCAGGCCTGCGGCATGGGCCGAGCTCTGCAAGACCAAGCGGGTGACGGGTGGTTGGCGACTGGGGCCGCAGGTGGAACGGTCCGAGTTCCTGGACCTCTGCAGCGGAGCCAAGCTTCTGGCTGGCTGCGAACCCGCGTTTCCCTGCCACTGCGGGCACCGCTACGGCACGTTCAGCGGGCAGCTGGGGGACCTTGAGGCGCTCTATATCGGCGAGGCGCGGGGCAGCTCGGCGCGCTGGGAGCTGCAGCTGCTGGGCGCGGCTCAGGCCGCCGCTGGCGCGGCGCACAGCGGCCGCAAGGTGCGTGGCGGCGGGGGTTCCCGGCCCTGCCAGCTGCGCCGACCCTCCCCCCTCCCCCGGCTGGCTGACGCCCCCCACCCCATCCCGCCCCGCGGCCAGCCCCTCAGCAGCGCGATCCGGGAGCTGCTGTACAGCGAGGCGCTGTACCACCTCGGCATCCCGACAGCCCGGGCGGCCGCGTTGGTGGTGTCCCAAACTGAGAGTGTGCAGCGGACCGTCCTGCATGATGGCGAGGTGGCCCAGGCACGCCCTCCCCCCTCCTCCTCCCCCCCCGGCCTCTTGTTCCCATCCGCCCATGTGATGCACGCTGCAGTTCCAATGTTCCCCTCATCGCTGCGGGCGGCAGGAGCCGGCGGCGGTGCTGACCAGGATCGCGCCCAGCTTCCTGCGCTTTGGGAGCTTCCAGACGTGCAACCCGATGGACAAAGACAGCAAGCGGCAGGGGCCCAGCGCTGGCATGGGGGTGCGGCTCAATCCCTGCGAGGCCGACAGGGAAGGAGGGGGAGGGAAGGGGGGGGGGGGCGGTGCTAGGCCGCCAGCGGCATGTGAGCGTGGTGGCTGAGCGCCCTCTCAATCATGCTGCACCTCCGCCCCTCCGCCCCTTCCCCCTCCCTCTTCCGCCGCCGCCGCCGCTTCCCTGATGCCGCAGAGGGAGCTGCTCCCCCAGCTGCTGGACTTTACGATACAGGAGCATTTCCCGGTGGTGTGGGCCAGGCACAATGGCGACGCCCTGGTGACTGCGGCAGCGGAGGGGGCGGGTGACCCCCCCCCCACTCCACCCCCCGCTCTGGGACAGTCCCATCGGTGGTAGTGCTTGGGGCTGAGCATTGCTGATGTTTGGGGTCAACCGCGCTCGCCAGGGGGGGGGGGGGGGGGGCTGACAGCGGGCGATCCCTTTGCGGGCTAGGCATCGCGGCCAAGCAGGACATGTACGTGGAGTTCTACCGCGAGGTCGTCCTCAGGACAGCGGGGCTGGCGGCCGCGTGGAACTCGGTCGGCTTCGCACACGGCAACCTGAACACCGACAAGATGAGCATCCTGGGCGTCACGCTGGACCCGGGGCAGTCTGGTGGGCGCGCCCCGCAGAGCTGCATGACTGGCGGCACCCGCAGCAGTGATAAAAACACTGCGAATACGAGCCTGCCCTGCCTGCCAGAGGTCAACTGTAGGCAAACCCGCGGAACTACAGCAAATGTTCTTGCAGGTTGCGTGCAAGTTCAATTGGACGATTACTATAAGGGTGCTTGTAGGCGAGTCGGCACCCGTACAATCTGTGTACTTCCTTATGAGTTGTGATGAGGGTGTCGGCTATTTAGCCGTGCTTGCGTGGCGCCGCGGGCAGGCTTTGTGGAGCTGTGGGACCCGGAGCACGTGTCGAACGCGCACGACATTGGCGGGCGGTATGCATTCCGCTGCCAGTCGGAGGTCTGCCGCTGGAACTGCGAGAAGGCATGCTCCCCACCGCCGCTGCGCTGCCCCCGCATTGCCTTCTATTTGCCTTGGCCTTGTTGCGGCATGTGATCAGTGCGTCCCTGCACTGACCAATTACACCCCCCCCCCCCCCCCCCCCCCCCCCCCCTCCATCCTTGGCAGCTGGGGGAGGCCCTCAAGGCGGAGCAGGTCCTGCCCTCGCAGTGCCTGCAGGAGCTGGAGAAGTTCTGGGGGGAGTACGAGCGGTGCTACGGCGCCATCATGAGGCTGAAGCTCGGCCTGCTGGTCCTGGACGAGGCGGCAGATGAGCAGCTGGCGCACGACCTGCTGGCCGTGAGTCCCAACCGCCGTGCCATGCCATGCTGTGTTGTGCCATGCCATGCTATGCTATGCTATGCCATGCTATGCTATGCTATGCTATGCTATGCTGTGCTGTGCTGTGCTGTGCTGTTCTATACCATGCCATGCCCTGCTATGCATGGTACCATGCTATGCCATGCCATGCCATGCTTTATACAATAACATGCCATGCTGTGCTGTGCCATGTCATGTTGTGCCATGCCATGCCATGCCATGCTACATACGCTGCCATGCCATGCTGTGCTATGCCACGCCATGCTGTGCCAAACCATGCTATGCTGTGCTATGCCATGCTATGCTATACCAAGTCATGCCATGCTGTGCTGTGCCATGCCATGCTGTACCATGCCATGCCATGCTTTGCCATCCTTTGCTGTGCTGTGCTGTGCTATGCCATACTACGCTACACCAAGCCATAGCATGCTGTGCTATGCCATTACATGCTTTGCCGTGCCATTATGTGCTTTGCTGTGCTGCTATGCTATGCTATGCTATGCCATAAATAAACAGATATTGGGTTTTAAAACCAAGCCCCCCCCCCCCCCCCCCCCCCCCCCCCATAGGTCATGGAGCACACCGGTGCCGACTACACCAACACCTTCCGGTGGCTGTCAAGCGTCCCCATGCCAGCTGCGCAAGACACGGCCATCGGGGACACGAGCGCGGCTGCGGCACAGGGGGCACGCGATGGGGGCTTCCTGCGCCGCGTGTTGGGGTCGCTCCCGGGCCCGCAGCTGCTGGCGGAGTGCATTGCGCCTCAGATGAGCCTGGAGGCGCGCTCCCCGGCCCAGTTGCTGCAGCAGCAAGTGCGCCCAGAGGGCAGCGGGCGAGCCCGCCAATAACATGCGGCATCCGGAGGGTCACTGAGCCTCGTCCCTGCCCGCCCTGCGCTCAGGACATCAACATGCTCCTGATGACGGCGCGCACGGACGCCCGGATCCTCAAGGGCTTTGGGACCAACAACGCCCGCCTGCAGGCGCAGCTGGAGAGGGTGAAGAGGGCGCAGGCGCTTTCGCGGGTGCGGCGCGCCGGCTGCTGCAGGGAGAAGGGGGGCTGAAGGGGCCGAGAGGGGGAGGGGGAAGGGGGGGGGAGGCCGGCATGTGCAGCATGACGCTCTGATAGGAACTCAGCATCTCAGTGCCGGCACGTGATGATGCAGCACGGGTTCCCAAGATGAGTGCCGTATCATTAAGGGTATGAGTCGCCGCTTCGCTACGTATGTATGGGACCGGGGGACTTCAAAATGACCATGATATGTTTTAACCGACCCGACGCATGGCTGCGGTATGCGCTGGGACTATGTATGGTTCCGGGCCAACACATAGCACATTGTTGTGGCGTTCCTTTTCACGAAGTCTATGTGAGACACGGTCTAGATGAGAAGGGGAGGGGGGGGGGGGAGGGGGGCTTTTATCCCAGGGTCATACCCCCGCCTGACGCCTGCCCGCCTGCCACCGGGCCAGATGAGCGCGGAGGCAAAGCAAGCAGAGGACGCGCAGCGATGGCAGGGCTGGCTCCACCGCTACACCGCGCGGCTGCAACGGGAGGCGCAGGGCGGCGCATCGCCTCAGCAGCGCACCCAGACGATGGACTCCGTCAACCCGTGCTTCATCCTGCGCAAGCAGGCGGTGGCGGGGGCGGTGACAAAGGCGCAAGGCGGGGACTTTGCGGAGGTGGGCTCCGCAGCTGCGCCCACCGGCGTTCCCTACCGGTACCCACATGCGCACAAACGCTTCATGGAACAGTGTATCCGGGCACAAGGGCAGTAACTACTGGTGTGGCATCATGGTGGGGCGTCCGCTGTACCTGTACATGTACCACTGGCGACCAAGCACAGCAAATCACCGCTGCACTCGACCTACATTCACGGTGTGTGTGATGAATCGGAGTGTGTGTAAGCGGGCTGGGTACAGGAATAACCATGGCGTAGGTTTGTTATGTACTGGACACCACTCCCCCGGGCCCCCTCCATTCGACGGAAAACTGTGCTTTCCTTTAGCTGCATCAGAATACACTACAGAAACGGCACGGACATACGACCTCGATGCGACGTTACACCTTCTCGTTTTTGATGGGTCACATGTACCCGATTCAATTGAGAAGGGAGAGAGATATCAGCCTGCGAGCAGACACGAGTCCTATCCCCCGCGGGGCTGTCTGACTCCCCATTCAACGTCCGCTCCATGAGGAGCGCTGCTGACCTTCCCGGGATGACCCGTGCCTGCGGACCGCTGCACAGGCGCTCCAACTGTTGTCGGACGCGGCGGCTCCGTTCGAGGATCGCGGCGGCCGTCAGTGCTGAACGACTGTGAAACATTCACCGCAAAGCCATAGAACCATGCCTTGCTGGGCGCGTGTGCGTTTGTGCGTTACGCGATACGTTCACGCGTACATTCCCTTGAAAGGAATGCCTCTGTATCAGCAGCAGGATAAACCTCGGTACACCTTTTAATGAGCTACTACCTCCGAGCGACGGCACCGTTTTCCTCTCTTGTTGCCTCCGCGTTGCCATGGTCACGAGCGGCAATGAAGCCACAGCAAGCCACAATTGATGCAGCATGCGTTATTTACCTGAATGGCGCCGAATAGTTGCCCTTCGCATCAAATCTTCATCTGAAAATAAGTGAGGGCGCGCTCGGAGGCGGCGAAACTCTCGACGGGGATCCCGGGATACATTTCTGCACTTATAATGGTGCCTCTGCCATCCTGCAGTGTATAGTTGCGTAGGGTTGATGAATCAATACCAGTACAGAATGCAAGGATATACTGCGGCAATTTGGATTCACAAGGTATTACTGCATATTGTCATATTATTGGTTTGTTGATGTCGATATGATGTGATTTTTATTTCTGCGCTGGCGGTGGAAATAATATCTGGTGCCAGTCCTGTCCCGGGGGCGAAAAAAACAATATCAGCGGGCGGATAATTCGGCGCGTACACTGCCGATGTACCATTTTTATCAGTATCAGTTTATTCATGCTCTACATTCTATTATTCTGGGGTAATACTCGTAGCAGTATGGACAATGAGTATAGATCCAGCCAGCGCGGGACGGCTGATGGCGGTCGGACAAAAAACACTATCGACGTACCTGTAGCGCTGAACATGGTGGTATGCGCTGCTAATCGTCCGCTAATCCTCATTTATGGTTGGCTACATGCCCTGTGTGGGATAATTTGCGGTGACGTTCAATGGCACGTACTCATGGGTTTGGTTTGTACAGGGAAAGCATACGGATAATCCACGGAATGTACTGGGAATGAATTATTATGATTTGGTCGCTAGATTCTGCGCTCATTCGACATGCGGCCGGGATCGATGGACCGGACACGAGCGCTTTCAATTTGGCTGCGAAATCATCGTGGCACTGCCTTATCCGGTGGATGCTCTGATGGTCCGATCGGACGGCAATAGCTCCGAGTTCAACCCGGAGACACCTTTCGCAGATGCCGTTGCTCAATACGGAAGTACGCATGAAGCTTCTGTCGGTTCGCGTCGCGCACGCGCCAATGACCACTACGACCACGCGAATTGCCCATGCCGAAGCACCTCGATCATAAATACAGGGTGTCGCTTCTGCACGCTGGCTGGGCGTACAGCACCGACAAGTAGGCAACGCAATACCCCCCCCCCCCCCCCCCCCCCCCGGCACCCCCTCCCCCCGCCCTCCCTACCCCCGCTTTGAAACATTGAGGTCCAGGAACGTCGCGAGATCGCCTCAGCTGGCCTTGAAGATATTGCTACAGTGCCCACGCGGTGCCGGCTGACAGCAGCAGAGCGCGCCAGGACACTCATATTCGACGCCACGATATGACGGTCTCGCCGCTGCCGGGTCTGGCCGCGATGGCGGAGCCAGAGGACGTGCGGCAAGCGATGGCCTCGCTTGGGGAGAAGAAGGGCGAGTGGGCGGCGCTACCACTCACCGGTACGCTCACCCGCATGTCTCGTCTTCGACTCTGCGGCCTGCTGTGAGCTTGCTCGCGCCGAGAGGCCCGGCGCAGGCTGTGAACTCTGCGACGGCGACTTAAAAACTCGCGTGTGAGACGGCCGGTGGGCGCGGCGGCCCTTGACCGCACCGAACACGACCCCTGCCCCGCCATCCCACTGCTGCAGAGAAAGTGGCGCTGCTGAAGATGATCCGCCAGCGGCTGCTCGACTACCCGCACGCGTTCGCACGCGAGGTGCGCAGCGTGACAGGTGAGCACGGAGGCAGCACTCCCGGAACCGGGGATTGCACGCGCCTATCATAAAGTATTCCTCAGCCCCGGGATTTGGCGACTATTCGTCAGTTGCACGGGCTGGCGGTAGTAGCTGCAAGCGGTAATTGAGAATTCACCGAACTAGCAAAGCGTCACAGGATCGCCCACTACCTGCGAAAACGAACGAGAACCAGCAGCCGCCACAGAGGATGGAAAGGCGCGAGCATCAGCCGCCGCCCTATCCAGCCATCTACAGTCCCGCGTCGGATGCCATATAAACAAGCAGACGCACTCGGCAGCAGCCTCCTCCCCGTGCGCGCGGCATGCTGGTGGAGCTGAGCGGCGCGGCTGGCGACGTGGTTGTGGGGACCTTGCACGCAACGTCCACTCCCGTCCAGAAATTCAGACTAGTTGCCCCATTGAGGGGATAGGGGGTGGGGGGGGGGGGGGGGGGGGGGGCGAAGGGCTCAGCGGCAACTGTACATCACCGCCGCCCCCGCTGTTGGCGTGCAGGATGCGATGACAGCTCCCACGAGTGCGCGACGTCCCTGCTGAAGACGGCGCTGATCCCGGGGATGGTGCTGAACTCGCTGATCTCGATCCTGGAGACCTATGACAAAACGGGCACCTGGCACCGCGGCGCGATGCGGGAGGCCAGCACGGGCGAGGCGGTGGCGGACGTGACGACGCTGAGCCCCGCGGCCGTCCGGATGGTGGCGCCCAAGGTGGAGACGTACCTGCTGCCCGGCGCGTCGCCGCAGCAGGGGCGCTTCTACAGCCCGGAGGGCGGCCACACGGGCAAGGTGGCCGTTGTGTTGGGCGCCGGGAACCAGGTCTTCCTCGGCCTGCTGGACATCCTGCACTGCATGTTCGTCGAGGGCTGCGTCTGCTGGTACAAGTACCACCCGGTGAGCGCACACCGGGCAACCCGCGGGCGGAATTGCAGTGGGGGGGCGGGCGCCCGCGCCTGATCGGGCGACCTCACCTGCAGAGCCTGCGCCCGTGCCTGCGGTATATGATTTAGCACAGACACACGCGCACGCAGCGGTGTCCAAATCCGCATCATGATATCTGGCATTCAGGCGAGTTCCAAATTGTCCCCACGGCTGCCGACGCGGGAATAACAACACTGCGAATAAGAACCTCGCGTGAAAACCTGCCCGGTCTGCCAGAGGTATCAAATGTAGACGAAACTGTAGCGGACCTATGGCTGAAATCCTCCCTATCTATAGGTTGCGCGCAAGCCCAATTCGAGGCTTGTGATAAAGGCTCCTATAGGAACCCCGGCACTCGTAAGTCGCGCATCCGTGAACTTCGGTCAGTGGCATGACAGTGCGGGGGTGTGTCCTCTGGTGCATGGCGTGCTGCTGCCGATGACGCGCGAGTCCCGGCATGCATGGCAGAGTATCTCACGCCAGGTGCCCCCCCCAACCCCCCCTTTCTGACCTCCATAGGTGCTGGAGACCGTGATGCCCTTCCAGGAGTACATCCTGCAGCCGCTCGCCGAGCGCGGGTACTACGCTGGAGCCCGTGCCGGCGTCGCGTCCACCGAGGCCGCGCTGTTCCACGCGCAGGCGGGCGCCTTCCACATGACTGGCGGCATCGCCACGCACGACGCGATCGTCTGGGGCGCCGACCGCGACGAGCAGCTGCGCCGCAAGGCTGTGGGCGACCCCCGGCTGAAGGTGCGCGTGGCGATCAGGCTGAGCCACGGGGCTGGGGAGGATCGAGTCACCCCACCATGCATGAGTGCCGTTGGGCTCTCTCTCTCTCTCTCTCTCTCTCTCTCTCTCTCTCACTCTTGTGTCATACTTTAGCCGTCTCGGTAGGATAGATACTACGGGTGCTGGCACGTGGTTATATCAGAACACTGTGAATACCAGTGAATACCAGTTCCGCAGAAAGCTATTTCAGTTTGAAGTGGTGATTGACTCGTATTATACTAACAACCTGATAATGAAAATGATGAATATGCGCCGGCCCCTGAGTCGCCTCGGTAGTTATCAAAGGCTGTTAATTATCATCTTGGTAGTTACCGGTACTTACCCGATCGTCACCAAGTACTAGCAGTGGTTGACGTGACGGAAGATGCGCGCCGCGGCCGGGGTCAGCCCCGCCAGCATCAGAGGCCGGCGGCGTGTACAAATCCTTATTAATAAGTACAAACACGGCGGGCTGTCAAGATTACACCCGGTTGTCAGTCAGACTGCGCTAATCATTGCATGTAATTAACATGGAACCGATTAGGTAAAAATAAATAGCGTGCCAGCCCATTCGCTTCCGGGTAACATCACCTGGTTGTGGCAAGTAAAAGGTATTCAGCATTAAGGGCTCAGTGTGTTTCCACCAAACTCTGGTGAATAGCTTCTTATGGCGAGTCGGCGAGAGATGACATATCCGCCCGCCATTTTCACCGTTTATCTTGATGTCCGATAACGTCCGCTTCGGTCAATGTTATCCAATATCATTCTCGCCCCCCCCCCCCCCCCCCTCCCCTCCCCACCCCCACATACATACCATAAGACCATAAGCACGTCAGATTGTGCCACAGCCACGCCGGGCTAAGACAGGAGGTTTTGACCGTATCCCTGGGGTAAAATCCCCACCTTATTTCTCTCCTTGGCGTTTGCCCTCAGTGCTGAATAAATGTCGAGGTGCGGCGGGCTGATGACAGTCCATGGGCGAACCTAACATGTGTGTGCGCGCGCGTGTGTGTGTGTGTGTGTGTGTGTGTGTGTGTGTGTGTGTGTGTGTGTGTGTGTGTGTGCCCGCCTCGATGCAGATCCCCGCCACCAGCGAGCTCGGCAATGTGTCCCCCTGGCTGGTGGTGCCGGGTCCCTGGAAGGACGCGGAGCTGCGGCACTACGCCAAGCACCTGGCGGCGGCCTTTGCGGACAACAGCAGCTGCAACTGTCTCTCCCCCAAGGTGCGAGGCCGGGGCACAGGAAGGCGGTCCTTTGTTCGGGTTGTCAAGCGACCGCAACCGCCAAACAACCAACAAGAGGCACAGAATGGCCATCACTGGACATCAAGCAACCCTGTAGTTTAGGCGTGTAGAAAGGTGCCCGGGTATCATCCTTTCATCAATTTGTATGCGCGTTTCGATCAGCCAAAAACGCGAGCACCGGGACAGTACCGGTCCCAAGTCCGCGTTGCTGGGATGATACGCCCAAGGAAGCCGCAGTAGGAAGCATCAATGAAGACGGGGACCTCAGTAACTAGGCGCCTCAGTACCTTAACGCAATATCTGAGTATTGCTTTATGTTCAGTCATGTTCACTCACGTGGCTCACTAGTAGTTGGGCGCTTTGCATCGATTCGGTGGTTTGATGGTGCTTGGGGGGCGGGGGGGGGGGGGGGGGTCGCTTGAAAACAGGAATAGAGCTGGTTTCGGCCCTTCAAAACCTGGGTATGCGCGTTTTTCACTTTTCGTGGCGCCACTTGAGACTGCAGACCCAGTTGCAGCGCATCGAATGGCTTCATGGCCACGACAAGATCATTCCATGTGGACAGCTTTTCAACTTGGCCAACTGTCCAAAACATGGCCAACTGCGGCGAGAGGAGAACATATTTGTCCACATTTATCGGAATACACCACAAAGTATACACGAACTTCCTACTTATTGGTGCAAAAACATTTCAATATCTTTGGTCCGCGCGTGAACCCAATTCAAAGGTATTGGTACGGTACGTCTAGTTTTTCTTACCCCTTATGTATTCCGAAATCTTCAAAGGATCACGCAGCAATAATATCCCATCCCGGACTCGGTGGAGCAGAACCGTTCGGTGCGTTTGGGACCCAAGAACCCAATCGAGCGGTAATGGGGATACGAAGACGCCCCACTGGCACCGCCGCACATAGATCACATCCATACCGGCTGGAGGCTGACCCGCCTCTGGGTGCAGGTGGTGGTTTTGGCCAAGGACTGGGAGCACACCGACACGTTCATTGCGTACTTCAAGGTGGGGCGCCCCACCCGCATGCCATGGACGATGACGGAAGAGAGGGGGTTCGCTGCTCCGCCACGCCTGACGGATTGCAATAACCCCACGCAGGACGAGATGGCGGACTTCCCGCTGCCGGCGCCCTACTACCCCGGCATTCACGCCCGCTACAACAAGTTCCACTCGCAGTACCCGGGTGCCGCCCAGCTGTGCCGCGCCGCGGACGCTAACCGGGCGTCCAAGTTTGGCAAGCTCCTGCCGTGGCTGATCAACGACATCGAGGTGAGCCTGGGCGACAAGACGCATGACAAGTACGCGCAGGAGCCGTGCTTTGCGGAGGAACCCTTCGCGCCGGCCATCACCCTCGTCAAGGTGGGATTTTTCAGGCACCCCAGAGCGCGGCAGGCCTTGGCTACAGACTGCGCTGACGTGATGCCAATGCTGTGTTTTCACTCCTGCGAATATTTACATGCGCATTTGTATGTATGCGAATGTGTATATGAATATGTATGTGTATATGAATGTGAATACGTATGTGGATATGTATGTGAATATGCATATTTACATGTATGTATGTATATGTATTTATATATATTATTGAAATTGATAGTTGTTACAACTTAATTCCTGCCATCCTTCCAACTACACAGGCCAGCTGTCTTCCAGTGCGGCTGCATGCACCAGCATAGGGTCGGCCATAGCCCATAGCATGCAGCCCTCAGGTTCATATTGAAATTGAGGGGCAAGTATCAATGCATGCATCTGTAGATGTATATGTATGTCAACCTGTATGTGTATGTGAATGTATATGTAAACATGTATATGTATATGTACATGCTTTGTGAACTTGTATGTGTATGTGAATATATAAGTGAACATGTATATGTATATGTACATGCTTGTGAACTTGTATGTGTATGTGAATATATAAGTGAACATGTATATGTATATGTATATGTATATGTATATGTATATGTATATGTATATGTATATGTATGTGTATATGTATATGTATTTGAACTTGTATGTGTATGTGAGCTTGTATGTGTACAAACATAAGTGTGTGCGTGGGTGCGTACGCAGGCGTCTTTTGAGGAGCCTGCCCCCGAAGGCCACCATGAGCTGAGCGCCGCCTTCCTGGAGCGGGTCCCGCACTTCTGCAATCAGAACCTTTTTGGGACGCTCACCTGCACGGTGCTCGTGCACCCCGCGACGGAGACAAAGCAAAGTGAGGCCCCCGCCCCCTCCATTTAACCACCTGCCTTTCACATATGCACCCACTCGGATGGACACCAAGAAGGGACCACTTCCGAGGGATGCACGACCTCAGCATTAACGGTCGCCGATCAACCACCCCCAAGTATATTTGATTCACATTTGATTCACGCGTACATGCTGGAATCACCCTCAAGTTTCCATAGTTTGCCCCAAAACCATGCTGAAAGATTGTTGTCCTGACATGCTCGAAACAGAAACTCAAGTCGAGTCGGCACTGGACCGTCTGCAGTACGGCGCTGTCGTCGTCAACGACTCTGGGTATCTCCCCCCCTTTCTGTTGCGCTGCTTTTTGTGGGGGTTTAGACCCAATGGACACCCGCATAGGCGCTTGTGCCATTGAAGTGCCCCGTTGTCAGTGCACTTCGCAATTGCAGGGCATCCGGATATACATTGGCGTATGTAGTCATGAGTGCGTGGTTATGAATGTTAATGAGGCCGACATATCAGACAGCGTACGGCAACATCCAATTCATGGGGCTCACGGGTCATAAAAAATAACGAACTTTGCGCTTGCGACTCGCAGATTCCAAGGTGCTGTATTCGAGATATATTTTTATGTATGTACCAGTATATATAGCTTTCCTGTCTTTTCGCTCGCGGGCCGTCTAAACCCGACCATATGAACCCGGCCGCCAACCTGAGCAATGGCCCCGCGCCCCTTTCGCCCGCAGAGCGACCGCCTTCATCGTGCCCGGGTCCCACTGGGGAGGTTTCCAGAAGGAGGAGATGGACCTCGCCAATGTGGGCTCCGGCATCGGCTCCGTCCACAACTGCGGGATGTACAACTCCGTGCAGAAGTCGGTCGTCCGCACGCCCTTCGCGTCCGCGGGGCAGGTGCAGCCGCCCCATCAGAAGCCCATCCCCGCATTCATCATCAAGATCCTCTCCGGCTTCACCATCGGCGGCTTTTGGGGCGCCCTCAAGATGCTGCTCTGGGCTCACTGATATGGCCCGCAACGACCGAGACAGTTCAAACCACTGTGTGGTCGCTGCGGCTCTGTGCGTGTAACGATGTGACAGCTGCAAAGTGTAGCGCCGCCAACGTCGGACCGACCCTCGGTAGGGGCCTGAGAGGGTCCTGTTTGATGTTCTGTTGGATGCGCCGGTGCAATCTTGGCGGGTTGTGCTCATCCACGTACTACTGCCCTGCACCGTCATGTGTCATTGGCACCAACGGCCCCTCCGTGAGCATTGCTGGGGGGTCACGGCATGGGATGGTTCAACGCGCCCAGCTCTCAGGCCTGGGGGTAGCTAGAGCGCACCACCCGGACCCGATCGGGCACCTGACTGTTCATAGCCCTGGCTGGGGGTCATTTACTATTGCTGCGAGGTGAATCGGATACTGGGAACCGATTCGACAAATCTCATCGTCCCGCGCCGCCATTATCTTGACGAAGCTATTTTTGGTCGGGCCGGCTGCCGAAAAGAACACGGAGTGGCGGAAAGTGAGATGTTTTCGCAGAGTATCATGGCGTAGCTCTCTACTGTCATCGCTATTTTTAAATGTACTGATAAAGAATATTAGTCGGCTATTAACAGACTCCGCGGGCCGTTGCCTGGACACGATGACACGCATGGCCGATGTTGAATCGCGAGTCGTAATGATACCAGCACTGCTGGGAGGTGATGGTACCAGTATCGTTGCGCCGGAAAGTACTGCTGCTGCATCGGGGGTAGTGTAGCGACTTGATAACAGGTCGTGCGACAGATTCCGATGATTTACCAGCAGGAGAGAACGACACAGCGGTGACGACGAGACAGCTTGTCGCACAACTGCGAAGGACTACCGGGCGTCGAGGAGAAAA
Source organism: Tetraselmis striata (assembly GCA_006384855.1). Lineage (NCBI taxonomy): Eukaryota > Viridiplantae > Chlorophyta > Chlorodendrophyceae > Chlorodendrales > Chlorodendraceae > Tetraselmis > Tetraselmis striata. Next base: position 102,676 of record VCJN01003359.1, on the reverse strand, counting down.
TGCGTGTGGGGTAGCAAAGTCAGATATAGCAAGACAAGTCGAGATTTCTAATGGGCGCGCGCTGTGGGATTTTCGTCATCGCCAGCTGCCCGCAGCACCGCTGCGTCGAAAGACGGAAAGATCGTGAGGACGGCGCGGGTCGGTGCGTGCGTCAATAGCGGTTCGCGACGCGCAACCGTCAGCAGACACGAGGTGTCAATTGCTAGGAAGAGCGCAGCGCTATGTGATGCACAGTATTCATAGGGGTGGTGTGATGCGGGTCGCCGGGCGTGGCGCGCCAGGCGGCTCAACAGATACCTTCGGACGGCGTGCTGGCTGCCTGCGACGGATGATTGACTGTGGGTCGACTAACACGGGGGCGACGCGATAGCGGGGTGCAACAGTAGGGTTGGTATCCGGGCAGTGAGGCATGGCATGAGTAGTATGTAGTTCGGTGGAAGCGCGGGTGGGCGAGGGAGGGGGGTACTTGAAAAAGTGCGTATTATGATTAACTCTTCTCCAGCCATCCAATAAACAGCACGCGCCTCGCATTCCGAGCATTTCAGGCCGACGAGCAGCCTGGCACTTCGCTGGAAGTGACAGCCTGAGCGCACGTGTTTCAAACATCGAGAAACATATCACCGAAGTGCCTGCACGGTGCAGGCGCTCCGAGTCGTGCATGGTAGGAGATGCCGAGAAGTCTGCCAGCGGCGCGCAAGTCGGCGGCGCGCCGCGATTCTTGGTGCTTGTTCCCAATAATTCGTGCTGCAATATGATAAAAGAAAGCAGCCGCTCTGGAGGCTATCTACCTGCTCGCGAGCAATCACGGCACTGAGGAGTTTGGTGGCTCGCAATGGATTATTAGAGTTCATCATGGTTCCAACGGCAGCTTATTGACCCGGGTGTGTCGAGTGTAGGGCTGCAATGCTCGTACTTGGAAGCGCGGGCACTCGGCAATGGGTTTCGGAGCGTGGTTTCGGAGCGGGCCATTTTTTGCAAGCGATGGTGGTAGTTGCCGCTACTACTGCCATTGTGGCATCGTCACCCATCTTTAGCGGATGCAGTCGAAATTGTCAGAAGGGGCGTAATAGCAATTTGATATGTAATATATGCCGGTATATGCATCACGCAAGCTGGCGACCCAGCACTGCCGTTGCGTAAAATAATGCACTGCGCCCTCGTGGTAGTTGTTGTGCTCATATTTTAGAATATTATGTGATAGTATTCCTTGATACTGGTCACGCTAATACACACTGTCGCGATATATGTAAAATAAACACATGCAAATAAGCAGCTTATCCACCAATCTTGAATCCTGCTGCTGTATATCTCGCAATAAGTAACGTCATGGGCATCATGGAAAACATGCATGGAAGGCTCCCCGTGAGCATGGTGTGGGTTTGATATATAGATTTTTTGCGCACATCTCATATCTAATTTCACTACAATTAATTATGCGCACATGAGCATATCTAGTAACAATTGAACGACATCTAAACGACGGCATGATATGTAAACGATGGTATAAGTGTGTAGTCGATTTTAGACGTTTTATCAGCAGTGATCACGGAAGCGCTCGAGAATTATTGGTTGACTGATTGTGCAACCATCTTTGCACGATACAGCTGATGGTCGTTGACTGTATTTCAACCGTATAGTACCTGCAGCGGCCTATACTGCCCGGTGTAATAGTGCTCATCAGCGAATACAGTCTACGATGTTTAACGGCAGCGTGGCTGTAGCCCAAGCTAGATGAATACATTTAGACACTAATCTCCAGTATCCCTGCAATATCGATACATGGTATTGCCTATTTCCTGGCCTAAAACGTACCATCACTGGTCAAATCTATTGCCTTTCCATGGACCAGTCTGGCGGCTCGATCCAGCAACATTTAAGCCAATCCGTAAGGTACTTTGGCGGTCAGTCCAAAGATCAAAGACATGCTCAGGAAAAGATAATGCAAAACTTGTAGTAGTGGTAAGCTGTGCGCACTTCTTTATACTTTTCCCCACACTAGGCCCTCTGCAATAATCCCCCTGGCGGTTGACAATGAATTGTGTTGGTATGACAGCGTACGTCAATGACACATGTATTAGGCATGCTCGCCCACATCTTCCAGCTATGGCCATCAATGTTGATGTTCTTTAAGGCTGGCTTTGATTGACGCAACTGCCTCTGCACGCCGTACGCGTTCATCAATCCCAAGGCTGCTTGTGCGGTTTCGGAAGTCGCCAGCTGCTCCTCCTTGTCCGAGTCCAGGTGCCATGCCTGCGCTTTAGGTACCGCACCGAGGTACGGGGCCAACTCCAGGATCATACCCGCATTGATGTCTGTCAAGGCAGGAGCTCCTGTGACGGCCTGCAACAAGTTGCCGGCACTACACCATACTTTTTGACTGTGGAATGGCATCTGCAATGTCACCGGCATGCTTGGCACCAACACAGAGGTCGCCACTCGGGAGCAGCTCTGGGTCCATTGCAATCATGATAACGATTTGATGGCCGGAAACTCCACCAGCCCCGGCTCCAGCAGGAGGCCATCATGCACGGAATGAACCGCACACCGCCGATTTTTGGAGGCCAGACATGCTGTGTAGGTCCCGCAAATCTTCGGTCGTGAAGTCACACTCATCCCGCTCCAAGCGGACCCGCCGTGGCAGCGCCTTTGCAAGGTCTGTCATGGCGCCTTCAGCCAGCTGCGTGCTGGCCCTCTCCGCATAGGCGTCAGGGGCCATGGTGCGCGGCACGGTAGAAGTGCCACATCACATCACATCATGACATCGGAGTAGCCATGTGCCACTTGGCGCTACCTTGGCCAATGGCAGTGTAGAGTCACTTTGTACCCGCACGTGCACTAGGTGACTGGCTTGTTCCCTAATAAGAGGAGGGCGCACCTACGCCCAGCAGGGGCTAGTACAGATCGAGCCACGTATCACCATGTCGATGACCTGCTCAGCCACTGCGAGACCGAGCGCCTCGAAATCATCTGCCAGCTCCATCGGTGCATGGCTGAGGGACGCCGCTACAAACAGCAGCTTCCTGAGCGTTGTGTGGGGGCCACCAACCCCATCATGCCCAACATGGACTCTGGGGAATGGACCTCCAAGAGGCTCATGTGCTGTAACTTGCTGGTAAGGGCGCATATTTCCAGCATTTCCCGGCCACCCGCTCCGGGGACTGCAGCAGCGTCTTCACAGACACCACTATCACTCAGGGGCAGGACATCTCCTACACACCCCTGTAAGCGCCCCTATGTGCCTACCAAAGTACCAGAAAACCCTTGCTTCATGATCTCTTCAGAAAAGGGCGCAAGCTGCTGGGGGTGGTATACTGGGCCCCATGGACAACTTCCGCAGGCGTACCACCTTGGGGATCAGTGTGGGCAAGCTGAGCTCCATGTCAAAGATGCGGTACATGAGGGATTTCCAGGCAGGTGAGGTCCTGCAGCGGCAAGAGGCCGCCGTGCCCCGCCATATTCTCAATGTCAAGGCTGGTGAGAGAGGTCACGCGGCCGACGACATTGATCATGCCTGCGAGTAACACATTGTAGCTTCTAATTCCCCCGGCGCTGCTCAGCTTGAGGTGCTTGAGGTGCTGAGCTCGGCAACGGTAGCATACGCTGTTGGGTAAATGCAACACTACGCATTAAATAGACACACTTCGCATCATATGCGGGGGGTTTGTGGGGGGTTTGTGGGGGGGGACCTGAAACTTTGGCGTCGTCTTTCCAAGGGTATGTATGGACCCTACCTACATACCTCTATGCCTGGACGGCCGTGGGTGATATCAAACTACCGCACTTGTAACGATTTAGCGTTGACACGGCGCAATATAGCGTGACTAACACTGCCGTGCGCTCGGCGGGGCATACTGTCTGTCCGGGGTTGACGAAAACACGCAAGTCCTGAGCGATAATGCGTTATAAAAACCAACGCGTCTATCTCACTTGTAACGAATTAACCCTGACACGATATATTGTTACGAACATTGTCCCCTAGGTCGCGCACGGCGTCGAGCCCTTTCATGCTCAGATGTTCCAGGCCGGTTCCGCATGCGGCAATGCCCCCAAGTCCGACATCACGGGCATACCTGCGTGCTGTGCCGTCCAGGTATTTGTCGCAGTACTATGTGTGACATGAATTGCACAAGAGATGGCAACATGCCTTACGCGATGGTGCAATAATAAGAATAAGATGCGCGCAAGCAGATGGCGCAGCTGCGAGCTACTGCTGTGATTGGCTACTGATGGGTAGTCCGCATCGACCGGGAGTCTGCTGTAGGAGTGGATTCGGCGAATGCGGGAGTGGTCAAATGGCGAGTTGCTCGCGTTATTTGATGATTCAAAGCTTCTTTGCGCCGGAGCGCTTGAGGAGCCCCTCGAGGGTACCGTCCTCCACGGCTGCGGCCAGAGCGGAATAACCGCTTGCACCGCCGAGGGGCTGCCCGCCGATGAAGATCTTCGGCAGCGACGTACCGCCATTCTCAACCATGTCGCCCAGCGCCACGCGCATCTGAGACCCGCGCCCGCCAAGGGTGAACCACTCCAGGCCCAGCTCCACCTTGGTGAACTGGTAGCCGGTGGACTCCAGCAGGGCAAGCGCTTCCGTGGAGAAGGGCGACAGGCCGTAGGTGTAAATCAGCACCTGCGCGGCACGGAATGGATGGGCAGGGGGGTGAATTGGGAACCATCATTCCAGGATGGATCAAGAACAACACGCAGCCATTGCCCGAGGCTGCTTTCAGCACAGAGGGACCGAGCGGCAGCATTCCATTCCATGACGGTTCCCCATCCCCATCCCCCCAAATGAGTCACGGAACAGGGGCGAGCTAGAGACGGTGACGGTGTATCGGTGCTGCGTGTCTGTGTCTGTGTCCTTGTTTGTTTGTGTGTGTGTGTGTGTGTGTGTGTGTGTGGGGGGGTGTGTGTGTGTGTGTGTGTTTTGGGGGGGGGGGATTCTTTGCGACGGGGTAGCGGCCACCTTGTTAGCTTTCTTATCTTGCTCGATCTGCGCGATCGCATCATCGATGGTGTATCTGGACAGCCGGCCGAGAGCCGCGCCCTGGAGCTTGGCCTCGACGCCGAAAATGGGCTTAAGAAGGCCCATTCCGGCTGACATCCCCTTGATCAGCGGGTTTGGCTCCGCCGCGGCCCTAGCCGCAACGGGGCGCGCGCGCAGGCCAGCGGGGCGATTGCGCGAGGTCAGAGCGGATGAGCGGCAGGCGAGCTGCATCGTGGCAGGGGCTTTGCAATCAACGTGTGTGTGCGAAGGGGGCGAGTGAGAGATGTTTGCTCTCCTGCAGAGCTATCTCGAGCAAGTGATTTCTCTGTCATATATAGAGACTAGCGCAGGAAAAAAAGGACTCGTGTCGAAACAGCGACATAAAAGCGACCTCAGCTCGAGCGAAGGATTTTGAGTGACTTCTCTGTCGAATATCGCTATCGACAGCAGCCGTCGTCGGGCCCAGGGGTTGCTGATGGACGGCGCACAGCGTGGCACGTTGATGGACGAATACTGCGCGAATAGAGTCGAAGTGTTAGCGCGGGCGCGCGGCGGGGAGATTCCGCGTTCACAAATTATTATATCACAGTGAACCCTCGTGTCTTTATTCGCGCAGTCTCCGCGCCCGCTCGCGACTATCCATAGCAGTGTGTAATGACATCGCATCAACTTCTTGATTAAACGGTAAAAATAACGGCACTACGACTACCGGGTAATGACATGCGGTCATTTCTGTATCGTGCATCCTCGTACACAACTGAATTCTTTTCTTGAGAAACAGTTTATACGGGAGTTCTTGTCTCCATATGCAGCTCCTGTCCTCTTTGCCCGCGAGGCCAATGGCGGTCTGCGCATGTGCATTGACTACCGTCAATTGAATAAATATACCAAAAACGTCGAGTTCCATGTTTCACATGCTGATGCATTACTTGATATGCTATCCGGCGCTATTATTGTCTATTCAGCTCTTGATCTCGCCTTAGGTTATCACCAACTTATTCGGATTAATCCACCTGATGTTCGTAAGATAAATAGCGTTCAAAGCTGTCTATGGTCAATTCGAGTGGCTAGTTATGCCATTTGGTTTCTCCAATGAATGCTCCCTCCTATTCAGATGTGCTGCGCGGCGTCATCCTAAGCATGCACCTTGTGAGGTGGACGCAATCAACACGTTCTTCGAGCTGCACAACCTCGACCCAATCGCCAAGGACAGCCTGCACCTTACCGCAGCTCGGCGTGGGCTAATGCTACGGCAGCGCCGCCTAGAGGCTGCCGCTTTGCGAGTGCCTCAACCTGCTCATGTCGCTTACAGCTTCGTCGATGAGCGTGCGGAGTTGATTGTGTCTGCTCCTACCACGGAGTACCAATACAACTTCCGAGCCCTTGTGGCCTCAGTTGTCAACTTCGTGCTCTTTGCCAGTGGACTTACTGGCGTGTCTTGCCGAGTGCGGGATGTGCATGTCGACGATTAAAACATTACCCTGCAAGTGTACCGCGAGAAGGTCGTGCTGGCCGGCGAGGTCCCGACGACCTGCGGGTGTTGCTCCTTCCATTGTCAGAGCACCCCCGCGTTGCACGTCTCCTGCACCACTTACTTCATGGATCACATACAGTCTGTCCCCCTGATTTCTGTTGCCTTGGCCGAGACAAACTTCTGGGCGGTCACCCCAAGCGATCAGTCAAAATCTTGGACCGCTTCTACAATGTCGGACTGGCTCTCTACAACCGTTCGTCTTGTCGGTGCTGCCCCTCCCGCCGGCACTTCCTGGAGCTCACACAGCCTTCGAAAAGGGCAGCGTCTGCCGCTAACGCCATCGGAGCTCTCATGTCCCACATTCGTTACCAAGGCGGCTGGGCCACTAACTCCGACGTCGTTTTGGACTACATCGACCCCAACATTCTTCCTTCACCTGGCGCGTGGTTCTTCTTTGGCCACATCGCGCCCATGCGCCACTTCCAAGTCCAACATGACTCCGCAGCGGTGATGGTCTTCCCGGTGCCCCCTTCATGACTTGGCGCTACCCCTTCTCCGTCAATCCACCGCTCTCTCCGTTCGCTCATGACTGGCAAAACCAGACTCAACTTTGAAATGATCTAAAGTATTTTATGGGGTTTCCTCCCTTGACCTAACCGCTTTTCGGCTACAAGTGTTGCTGAGTGGTACGGGAACTAGGCAACTGTCGTTGCGCCCTTTTGGGTGCAGCACGGGTAGACATAAAAGCAGCCATAACAACTGAGCCTGCCATCTTCCATTTTTCGCTGCGTTAGACGCAGCGCCCCCCCTGACTCCGTTTTCCCTCCACGCTTTCACTTTCCCTTCGGTCCTGCCAATTGCGACTCTTGTCCGTGTAAAACAGCCTGCGCGACCTTTTTGGCAAAACCAGACTCAACTTTAAAATGCTTTATTTAGGCGGGCCCTGCTGAATTGATATACAGTCGCTAACCTGTTCTGCGTGCTGGGAAGTCCTCGCTAGAGGAATGGGATTTTTTATTCCAGCTAAGGATTAGTTAACAGAGGTCAACACACGTCGCTGGTGCAACAGCGGGAGCCCGCGCCGCCATGCAGCGGCCCAATAGGAGCGGAGGATCCTGGGTGCGGCAAGCCCGGCGGCACCACCCCCACCTCCACGTGGTGGTCGCTAGTAACCCCTAAGACCCGTACCCGGCTGGGTGCGGCAGGGGGCTGAGCGGGGTGGCCGGTTCTGGCTGGTCCTTGGATCATGAGACGACCGGGGAGCCCTACGGGGGGCTTCTTAAATAATACTCGTAGTCCTTGGTAGCGCCTGCTGGCGCCGCTGGGCAGCAGCCCCGTACGGGGGGCTGCTGAAAACAATTCATGTACGACCTCGGCCTTGCGTCGGCCTCTCCGAGATCCGCCTGCGGGTGGGGAGGGGGGTCTGTACGACCCGGACGGGGGCAGCCTACTCGCGAAAGCTGTTCGAAATAAAATCGTGTTCTCGTACCTCGGTACGACCCGCGACCGACTTGCAGAAGATCTGGCGTACTCCCCACCCGTATGTGTTCCACCTGTGAATCACTCGAATCCCGGCCTAGTACAGCGGAGTGTTCGGCGGCGCCCTACGGCCGACCCGTTCGGAACACCCGGGAAACCCTCAGCCGTCCCTTGAGAACGGGCGAGGGCGGCGAGCGCGAGGTGACCGGAGCCCGGCACTTAAAGGCGGGGCGGGCATTCGGGGGCGGAGAGGCCGGGCATGGCAGCGACTCAGGGGCAATGAGACAGGACCCGGAGTGCCCTGAGGGAGTGGCAACCGTGCAACGGGAGGAGTCAGCTGGCGGTCATCTCGGTCTGACCCTGGACGGGCGGCTACATCGACGAGGCGCGCTGCGGAGGCGAGCGGCGCGCGGGCGAGCATGACTGGCCTGCCGACCCCGGAGCGACGACACGCGGACGGGTGGGGGGGGGGGGCGGGGGGGGGGGGGGGGGGGGCGGGGGTTGGTGCCCGCCTTTTCCCCTCTAGACCCCTTTGGGATCCTACCGCACGATCTCAGGCGGGCGAGATGGAGGCATCATCGGCGGACCGCGGCCGAGGCGGGCGGACCGCCACGGCCGGCGTAGTGGTGGGGCGATCAGCGCCGCGACCTGCGGGATCTTTTCAGCGATGGCGGCAGGTGGAGCCAAGACGCGCGACGACCGAAGATTGTGCGGTGCCGGTGCATTGCCAATGTACAGGAAAATCTTCTCGGGGGTGGGGCGAGTACTGCATTCGTAATCCCCATCGGTAGTGCCAATTAGCGGTAGTCGCTCGTACTGGCGACTACTCGTAGTTATCCGAAAGTAACACAGCTACTGATCACGTGATGGAAGGAGGCGGGGCTTGGGAACGAAAAAGGATGGCCGGAAGCCTGAGTTGTAATTACGCTATATGTGTTCCCTACTATGGTTAGAGATGGCAGGCCCTAAGAGCAGCTCAGTATGGTCGGTGGACAGCAGCAGACTAGCACGTTGTAATCACTTTCAATTTCATTTTTGCAGCAGCGGCGGCCGGCTGAACGCTCTCCGCGAAGAAAGACCAACGGCGACAGCTTACCGAGTCGGCGGGTCTTCCGCGCCGTCGCCAACATCCGACCCCGACACACCTAAGAGCCGGTACGACACGACCACACAGGGTCTCACGTTCCGGCGCCCCAAAGCGTTGTGCGTTTCACGCGCCGCCCTTCGCGCAAGGCGGCAAAACAACCACCTATGGTAATGGCAGCGGCCTTAATCTGTATATTTTCACTGCAGTAACTTGAGCATCCGGAACAAGAGGGATCTCATGACCAAGACCAGGGCGTAATTGTGGAAGGCTGTCAAGTGGATGGAGAGCATATTGGTTTATGCTTCCGCAATAAGTCTCTGATCTGAGTTGTATAAGCTGCATACCGGTCAGTGTCAATTGCGCTTTCATCATCAATATTGAGTTTAGCACTCTCTTTGGTGGGCGGCATTGTATTGTTTAACAATGGCGCAGAAATAAACGGTGTCAGGGTCGTGCTTGGCAATCTCTCTAGCCATGGCATTAGCATGAATCATTCTGACATTGGCCTGGCGGGGCTCCGTCTGACATTGGACTTTTATTAGTCATGTGGGAAATGTCATCAGACAAGATTCCCGGTCAACATGTGGGTTGTGCTCCATCGGCCAGTGCTCCCTCCTATTCAGATTTGATGCGCGGCATGCACCGACTCACTACCGGGTGGATGAACTTCGGTGCGGACTTGTTCAGCCTCCGTGACCCTCGCGTGCACAAGTATGCGAAGGCGCTGCCGAAGGCAACAAGTTGGAAGATGGCAGACGAGCTGCTGATGGCTGTCCTAAGTAGCTCCCCGGGCGGGAGCGCAGGGCTCACGGACGGGGCAGCCCGCACAAAAACCCGATGGTACCAATTACCTATCTGGTTAAAACCACCAACAGACCGTACGGGTCGCACTAAGACAGTTTAATTCGTTAGGAAACGTTTAGATCAGATTTCACCCAGGACGAGTGGGACACGGTACTCTCTCGCTCGGGTATTTAAAAAAAATAGATGACGGCTACATTTTCATGTATACGAGGGTCTATCTGCTGTGATGCTGAAAACTACAATAACAGTCGCTCTACTAGTACCCGTAGTGGACGTTTCTTTGAGACTAGTTTCGCGTTTTGCCTTTTCGAGTGATTTCCCGATCGCCTTTTTTGCAGCTAAATAGCACCATGTATTAAAATAATAGTAGTCGCTACTGTACTGGGGGCTAGCGGGTGGAGGCTCCGCAACATAGCGGCTACAGTAGTCGCTATCTGCTGCTGAAAATGGTCAACTTCCCCAAGTCGGACTTGTAAATATTAATTGCGATGAGGAAAAAAACAGCTGAGATATGATGGGTGGAAGTCATCATCGGATTGGCCTCCCAGCCTCTTGACCGCAGTTTTCGTCGTCTGATGGCCGACGAGCCGCAGCACACGACCGCAACGACACAGAGCGAACTCGTTTTATTCAGCAGCCCGCCCCGATCGGTACAGCCTCATCGAGTACGGGTATCCCTGCCTGCGTCGTTCGCTGGCCAGTATCGCCAAACCTTCCGTGCCTTGCCGCGACCTGTCACCTTATTTTCAGCGAGCAGCCACATGCGAGCAGTGCGGCCGAGCGCACCACATCAGCCGCGTCAAGCAGGGAGCGCCAGCCATGTCCGACCCGTGGCCCGTGAGTTTCAAAGTGGGAGCGACTGGCGCTGGTGTAGGCATCGGGTGCGGCGTCGGGGTGGGCGTTGGCCGCCCCATCAACTTAGGTGAGAACCCATCAGAGGCGGCGTTGAGCTTCCAACGGCGGCTTGAATAGGATGGACATTCTTGCTCTATAGGCTAGCGTGTGGTGCGCCGCTCAGTGTGCGTGTGTATGCACACGCAGGTGGCGTCCCGGTGCTTAGCTCCATGGCCGCGGGCGTGTCTTCTGGAATGGGCTCCGTGGCTGGTGGCATCGGGGCCAGCGGCTTCATAGGGCGAATCGTATGAGAGCCCCCCCCCCCCCCACCCCCCAACCTTCCTTCCACTCCTTCATGGGAAGACTTGGTCACATTGTACAATCATCTTGTGCAGCATGATATACACAAGCGCACATTTGGCTTGTGCGCGTCGTGTACACAGGGGATCGCGTAGCTGACTCTGCGGCTTGCTGCTCGCAGACAGGCTTCATGCGCAGCAAGGGGCTAGCGGGCGGAGTCGGCTGCGGGGTAGGGGTGGGCTACGGCTTCGGAGCCGGCCTCATGCTGCGCCCCGCAGCGCTGGAGTCGCTGCAGCGGAGCACAGAGAGCTTTATCGGTGCTGTTCCCGGCGTTAGGTTACGCTGTCCTCGCCCACATGCCCCTTACATTCCCGAAACCCACGTCCAGCATGCACGCACTCTGGGCCTGCAGTACGCATCGATGTGTCAGCCGCGCTGACATTCAACTCGCTTACCACGAGTACCTGCACTGCTGCAGGTGGGAATTCGAGAGAAAGCGGGGCTTTCTGCAGGAGGCACGTCAGGTGCGGGCAGGGCAGCTAGCGCAGGGAAGACATCATAGCGCCCTTGAGCTCCTGCAAGTGGGACCACTTGTCCTGGGAATGACTGGTGTCCATGCCCTGCTGCCCTAGAAAGCGAGCCATCGTCACACTGTCCAGCAGGGGACAGCATGATGGGGCCCGCAGCAGCTGGATCGAGCTCGGCTCAGCATGTGGCAGGTCTGGATCCACGATGCCATGCTGCCCGGATCGCCGGCATTGCCCTATTCTCCCCGTGTAACATGCTGCCCGCTCAACCGCAGCCATGTGCATGCTCATGATGATGAATGGTGGATGTGTCAGTAAGAACAAGGACGGGTGCCGGCACACCTGCACACACCCGTAATAAAAGTAAAGTGAAGTTTGCTTCGGGTCATCGGCCGAAGCCGCACATGACCCGTAATATAAGGCTTAAGGTGCCGTTGCATGCAACATGTAAGTCCATTCGCATCGGTTCCGGCATATCTTACATATGACAGGAAGGGCAGTGGTGATTCTCGCACTGTTTTTATTCCCTCCATGGCTCCCGCAGTGAGGGACTCACCGTGCGCTGTACCCGACTCTGTCTACTCGGCAGCTTCAGGTGCGGAGACACGGCATGGCGCCCAGGGGCTGACATCATCCGGGGCCATCGATTCGGCGCCTCCCCGTCAGTCATCGCTGCATGAGAGCAGGGACCTGGACGCGGTACAGAAAGAGAACGAAGTCTTGCGCGCTCTTCTCAGGTAGTTGCTGCGGGTACTGCCTTGCCCCGTGCCTTGCAAGAATGTCGTAATCACTTGGTTTGTGTTCCTACCATTATGTTGCTCCGAGTTTGCGGAGGATATGAGTGTTGCATGACCCCCTCCCCCTGAACAGACAGCAGAAAGAGATTGGAGACTTGAAGAAGGAAAACGAGGAGCTTCGAAAGGCGGTGTGCAAGATAGATCCGAAATCTGGCGTGTGCTAGATCGCACCCTGCTTTAATGAAATAATGAAACGAAATGCCATTCACTGTGTCACGTTCGTTGGGGGTTATGTCCGGGATTGTAAGCTATTACTGCCCGTGGGGAGGTGCATGGAATGGGTTTAACATGTGCCACTGCTTCATTGTGATCTGTTCATTTTGCTTTATACGGGCGATCACAGTTCGGGCATATCTGCTTTAAAAGCGTGACATACTTGCCTGTGTTAAGTGTTCCTCTTCTCTAGGCTTCTGGGGCAGACTATATCGTCAACATACCAGCATGAAAAGTAGATGTGCTGCTACGCGGCATGTGGCATTTACACGGTATTACCTCAGTCTGAAGATGATGTGGTAAAGAGCGACGTAATTGGAATGACGCAACGAAGACACGATCACGGCTAGCAGTGGCGGTAAGACTTTTATGGAGTGCTGTAGTACTTCATGCGTCGTCGCGCGGGCGCGCGCTGCTGACACTAACGCGCGCGCGGATTCGCGCTCAAAATGATGAGCAGTTATCGCGGGCGTGCGGCGCATCATCTGCTCTCGGGATGAGGTTGCGGAGGCTTCGCGTCGTTCGCGCGGGCGCCCCGTGTTTTTTTTGACATGGCGCGGTAGTCCGCGCACCCAGGACGAGTACGGAACCGACAGTACCTGTAAGGATTACTTCTAGCAATCGGAAGTACTGCTGGCGATCGGAAGGCCGCCATCATCAGCTTCCGCCCTGCCGCAGAGCGACACTACACAGCGCTCAGCGGCTGAGACAGCGCCACCCTACGCGCAGCCTACGCATTTGCGGCTTGCTGGTTATAGATAGACGGATAGATAGCGCAGTACTTGTCTCCAAAATCGCAACGATGGCGTGGGAAGAGGAGGTGGCTGCCCGCCGCACCAAAGCGGCGGTGGTGGCGACGCGCCGCGAGGTGAGCCCAGCCGGCGGATGCTGCCCCCCCCCCCCCCCCCCCCCCCCCGTCGTCCTCTCGGCCGGGCCGCTGCCTTCGCGGGGCCCGCCTCGCTTGTGCCGACAGCGGTACGTTGACACTGAGCGGATGCGGTTTTGGGGTTGCTGTCTGCTGCAGTTGAAGGGCCGTCCCGCCAAGCCGAACAACGTGGAGGGCGTGCTGCCGATTGCCGTTGTGGGCGGTGCGTAGCCCCCCATCCCCCTGCTCCTCTCTCACCCCCAACCCCCACCCCCCACCTTCTGCCCCTATCCCATTCAGCCCCCCCCCCCCCCCCCCCTGTTTGTTTTTATCCTGCGCCCGAAGCAAGACTGGCACACGTGAAACCCTTGCAGCGTCTCTACGACGGCCTTTCCCCTGTATGTCCCCTCCTCGGTATGGACATGGCTCTGCTGTCCTTTTTCACGGATTTGTGTTTATGTTCAGAACGGACACATTTTTGAGTCAGGCTTTCGCTCGTGGAAGCGATGGTGGCAGGCCAAGGGGGGGAGGGGGGGGAGGGGAGGCACCCCACTGATATCCACTGCTTTTCCGTGCCGCTGCCCGCCCGCTGGCCCCAGGTGCTTCCTACGGCGTGGTGTGGTGGCTGAAGCACGGGCGGCGGGAGTACGGACGGCAGGTGCGGAACGCGCGGAAGCGCGCGGTGTCGCTGGTACAGCGGGGCTGGGCAGCGTTCCTGCGGAAAATCGGCCACGGCAAGCGCACTGGCACGGGGACCAAGGCCGCCGCCAAGCCGCTCGCGGCGCGGGAAGCGGCGGCCAAGGCGGCGGAGAACAGGCAGCGCCAGGCACAGCCCAAGCCCACCCAGGTCCCCCCCCCCTCCCCCCCCCCCCCCACCCTCCTTCCTCCCTCCATGGATCACCGATTTGCTGATGGCTGCTGGATGCGATGCTGCAGGCCGCCTCTCAGGAAAGCACGGCATCAGCGCCCGGTGAGTGAGGCCGCGATGGCCGGCCCACTGAGCCCCTCCCGCTGGCTGCCCATCCACCATCCATGCTTCACCCGCGCATCCATCCACCATCCGCCCACCCTCTCGGATCCACGCATGAGTGCCCCTCCTGCCCCCCCCCCCCTTCTGCCGCTGAGCGCTGCTGAGCGGCGAGGTATTTGGACGTTGCCAGCAGTGCCGCGCACGAAATTGCAGTGCAATAGAGAGAAAAGTGCGCGTTGCTGGTTTTTGTATTGACTTTTGCGCTGCTGGTGTTGCAGCGCCCGCGGTGGCGACGCCCACCAAGGTGGCTCCGCCGAGCTCGGGCCCGACCAAATCCAAAAAGAAGAAGGGCAAGAAGAAGGGCAAGAAGTGAGCAGGGGCAAGAGGAGGGAGCGGGGGAGGCCGGGCATGCGCGAAAGCGCCCGGCGGGCCCGCGGCGACGGTGGACCTGGTGGGCCGGGCGCGGCGGCAGGCTGGGAGGCACTGGGGTGTACATTTTTTCCTAGGGGAGGGTGGTGATGAGCGGGGTGGTCAGCGTCGGCAGTCGAGCGAGCCGTCACTGCCATGGCAGGAACGCGGCGGATGGACCTCCAAACGCACGATGTTCCCAGAGTGAGGCGCTAGATCGCCATTATGTGAATGGGTTTCTGCTTCCCAACAGCGCACCCTCACCCACATCCCGCCATCCTCCAAGCCATGCTGTGGCCGATCGCTGCGGCCGGAGTGGGCATGCCTGCGAGTGGGCGTCCTGACTCGTACCGGGGAACCGTTGCCTGGGCTACATGTGAGGCCCGGGTAAAGCGCACAGGGGTCCAGGGGAGTACGCATACAGCGCAGATGCGGTGATGCCCTGGTAACTAGGCAGGTGTGTACGGGCTGCCTGCAATGCGCTAAACAATTCGCAATACGCCTAAAATACATCTGTCAGTTTTCTTTCAAGAAAAGGCAAATTATCAACACATTATTCATTCTGTTTCAATTGCCTGACATGTATCCTAATAGACTGGTGAGTTTCCTGTTACATGAGCCACGCAGTGGTACATTGGGTCACATGAAAAAATACCACTATTTAGCTGCTATATTACAATATGGTTTCTCACTACGGGACCGCCTCCGGGGGCCATTGGCGCTGCAAACCAGATACTAAATTATCGCCATTTATTGGCTCTCTCTCCTGAGGACGAGCTATTGGTGACGAGCTATCTATCTGATGCGTTCAAGATGAGGTAGGGTAGGGGCAGTAGTATACTATAAGAGTACAAATTGTCTTACCTGGTACACCAAGTATGTGCGCCGCCGCCATCTGAGCAGCGGTGCGGCCCTGACTCCGCAATGCTCCCCGAATACTCGTGCGCAATTTCGCCGTCGCACTTGAATGAGTTTCTTTGGAATTTCGACGGCGCGGGAGCTGAGCTATGACGGGCGCATACCGTCCAATCAAATACGGTACGTGGGACTATAAATCATGACTTGTTTGCCGCCCGCCACCAGGCATCGGCCCATAGGGAGCAGAGGATCCTGGGTGCGGCGGGCCTGGCGGCATCACCTCCGCCTTGACGTGGTGGGCCCTGGATTTTTCGTGGGGATGTGGGGGGTGTGTGGGGGGGCTGGGGTGCATGCTGTGCTATGCTACGGGTGCCGACACGGCAATAAGAGCACTGTGAATGAGAACCCGCCCAACAGAGACAAATTAAAGAAGAGAACTACGGGTGCTTATAAGCACCTTCAGGAGCCCTTCTTATGCGTCTCAGGTTGGGGCTTGCATGCAATCTAAACACTGATTCAAAATAAATGTTAGGTTAGCCAAAAGTTTCATGGTTGCGGTGTTAAGCAATGTTGGCCTCAAAACCGTTGTTTTCAGGGGACCAGACACACGCCACAAAATAATCTAAGTGCCGAGCGACGTCTTGCCCCCGGGCTAGCATGGATGGGTCAACGTGATGATCATGGATACAACTTGGTACAGATGATGATCACGGAAATAACTTGGTACTGTATTGCCAAGTAACTAACGTGGGGCGGCCGCGCTGTGGTGTTAGTATGGCTAACTAAGTCTGTAATAGAAATGGTCTATCATCCTTTGAAACCATAACATTGCCATTGCTATTTTCATGTAAACTATGATCAAAGCTAGCATGCAGCAAAACATGGATGGTAATAAAAGCAATGCAAGAGTAAAGTTCCATAACATAGACAAGCTCCGAAACCATCATGTTTGTCATGCAGCCAAAAGGCATGAAGTGAGGACATGAATAATATGCAGATGATTGCTCCGAAACCAATTGCGGTGACACATTGTTACACATGTATTCATGGCCGGCTCTCAATTGGAAAGTAGGCGCGGCCGCCCAAGTGCCTACGCGCACACATGAGGCCGCTTGCGGCAGGAAGCGGCTTAGTCACCCAGCGCATCATCATCAGCATCGCTGGAAGCATCATCACACTCCGAATCCGCCGCCTCGGACTCCGTGTGGTCACCCTCCTCCTCCTCCTCCTCCTCCTCCTCCTCCTCGGTTTCCTCCTCATCATCATCATATTCATCCTCCTCCCCCTCCTCCTCCTCCTCCTCCTCCTCCTCCTCCTCCTCCCCCTCCTCCTCCTCCCCCTCCTCCTCCTCCTCCTCCTCCTCCTCCTCCTCCTCCTCCTCCTCATCATCATCATCCTCGCCAACGGGATTGGCGACATCCTCACTGGCCTCGGCTTGCTCGTTCTCCTCAGTGGCGTGGCCATCATCTTGCCCCGCAGCAATACTCTTGCCCACATGTGCCAGCGAAGAGAGTTCTTGCGCCAGAGGCTCTTCAGCCTCCTCCTCCTCCTCCTCGCCATCCTGAGCACCACCGCCAGCTTTCCTCGGAAAAGTTCCGAGTTTGCGATCCTCCAGCGCGTCGGCTTCATCTTTGCTCAGAGCCAACCACTCTTTGATCCTCGTCACAGCGCCTTCGTGCTGGGTGTCGTCTTTCTCCACCAAGATGACGGAGTCGGGGGTTTGAATGCGGGCCTTGCGGCTAATAGCCAGGTCTTGCATTCTGACGATGGAAGCAAGCTGCGAAAAATGCCAAGCACAAAGTCACCGGACGGCCACACTACTTTGATGACAGAAAATATAAATTTTGGTTGTTCACTTTGGTTGTATTACTTGTAATATAGACATTGATGCCGGGGCCACTGACGGATCACTTACCGCTGTAGTGCCTGTGCCGCAAGTCACATCCAAAATGAGACTTCCCGGTTCCGTGGCAAAGTCCAGGATCCTCCGAATGAGCGCAATTGGTTTTTGCGCGGCGTTGGTGGGCTTGCTCACATCGGTTGACTCCAGCCGGAACATGTTGGAGGATGGTATGCGGGCGCAATAGGGGTTGGTAGTGTACCGCTCGGGCTCAGTGGGATCCTTGAAGATGTCCAGTTGGTGGCCGGGTGGCCAACACATCAAGAAGATCTCACCGTCGGATGTGAAACGGTCACCGGCGCAGTTCCCGCGATTCTTGCTCCAATAGAACACCTTGAATTGCATGTCGCGCTCGGAGATGGCGGCCATGGCATGGGGAAGTGCCTGGTCCGTAAGGAACCAGATGAACTTGCAATTCTGCAGGCCATCGTTGCAATGATCCACCAAGCTCAGTGTGTTCTTGAATTCCGAAGTCCATGCCACATCCCAGGGGCCCAAGTTGAGCCCGTAGTTGCTGTCTGCGATGAGAAGAGATACGGGCTTCGCTGTGGATGCCACCAACTGCTTGATGTTGTCCCTGTGATTGTCGAAATCACCCTTGATGATAATGTGCCTGTAAACAAAAAACAATTCTCTCTTATTTTAGTGACCGCGTTGCGGTTGCCTGCATGACACCGCCAGCCGTGGGGAGGGGGGGGGGGGGCTACTTTGAAATGAGATCACTTCGATGATGAACCAAATTCCATTGCTGGGCATCTTTTGTCAACGGCGCAGCCTGAGCGCGCTTGCTGAAATAGCCGCTCTTGACTTTCCTAATCCAATCGTGCCACTTCAGGAAGAGTTTTTGCCGGACAGGAGTGAGCTGGCGCTGTTGCCTCGCAGCGGTGTACGTTGTTGTAGCAAAGAAAGTCCTCATGGACGACTCCCATTGAAGAGGGTCCTTAGGCGGTGTCCTGCATATGCGAGTGTGTGAAGAGATACCACCTTAATTAGCTAAAGCAATGTCAAATGCGAATTTCTATATCAAGCCCCACCGGAATTTGGGTAAAATACGCACCACTTCTCCTCCGGAATGGGCTGTAGATACGCCTGGATTTGATCCTCCTTTGACCGGATTACGGGGTGGAGCAGGAAAGCAAATCCTTGAGCATCGGATTTCTCAAGATCACCGTCAATTGCTTTGGTCCAGGTATTGGTCGAGCGCGTAAAGGTATCCCAATCCGCATCTGGATTATAGACACGCACATAAACCTCAGTTTGCGATAGACAAAGCGCCAATACAACTACGAGGTACGGTTATTTCCTTGGCGCAACCTACCGAATTCTTCGCCATAGTGGGTGAGGACGACCCCCCTGAGATACTCCACGTTCTTCAGGTGAGTAATGGCGGGAGTGCAAGCGCTGCCGTTTGGGAACACCGTCAGATTGTCGCTGGGATTCATCAGCCGGTCGACGACCTTCCGAATCTGAGCACCACATGACAAGGATTCTTCAGCAATGATGCATACCATGGTTGAGGCAGATGGGATGTATGAATATGAGAATGGCGCGACTTACCTCTGGATATCCCCACCGTGCATGTGATGTAGCAGTAAGCTCCTTCAGGACTTGCTCGGGGAAATGCGGCTTGAGGGATTGATCAGCTTCCTCCGAGTCTGGGGGGTAGCAATCGATGCCAGCCTGCAATGCCAACTTCTTGGTGAAGTGCCTGTAGCCCCTATCAAGACACCTAGACTTGAAGATCTTGTTGCACTCCCTGATGAGGAAGGCATCCTTTTTGTGAGCTGGCTTGGTGGTAGACTTAAGTTTCAATCCATCGAGCAGCTTGAGAATAGAGCCTTGCTCCGGCATTTCCAGACTCCCGCTTTGAAACGCTTCCATGAGCTCCTCGACTGCCTTCCAAATGTCATATTTCCTCATGACAGTAGCCTTGAAAAGAGCAGCGTGAGATGGCGGACCCAATTGACCCTGAGAAGGAGAGAATGCCAACTGTTAGGATATACAATATATTTGTTGTTCTTTAACGTACCTAATCCAACGTGGCCCGATGTCCCCATCCACAGCATGGACTCATGCTTCCATCCCCAGCATGGACGCATGCTTCCATCCACAGCATGGACGCATGCGTCCATGCCCAGCATGGACGCATGCTTCCATGCTGGGCATGGACGCATGCGTCCATCCACAGCATGGACGCATGTGTCCATCCACAGCATGGACGCATGTATGAGTCCATCCACAGCATGGACGCAAGCGAAGATGTTCTTCATGTATGACACAGTGACTTGTGAGAAGTTACCTAATCTACAGTATATATCCATGTCAAACTTATATAACCTAAATAAATAATTATGTAGAGTCGATAATATATGCTCATATGTTTCAGGATATACATGTAATTTTAGGAGTTATATGTACTGACACACATATCTTCATACGTCTGGGGAGGGGCACTCACGTTTTCTGGATTCCGCTTAAGAGCGAATCCGCAACTCTTCCATAGGTAGCTGAACCTCGAGTACTTCTCCTTCATAACCGGATCCGTGACCAGATCGTCCTTGCTCTCGCTACTCCAGCGCTTGTAGGAGAACTCTTCTTCGTCACCCTCACCCTCGAGTCGCTTGTCATCAATCTCGCGCAGCATCTCGTATTCTTTGCGAAGAAGGCGGTAGTTGTCAAGCTGGGTGTTGATTGTGGTGTTGGCATTGGTGATATTTTGGCGATTGCCGATGTATCTCGCAACCTGCTCATTCAATGCGCAGAGAACGAGGCACTCCCACTTGGATAGCTCCTGCTTGATGGCTTCGATCTCGGTTCGGGAAATCACGAGCTTTGAAGCCGCCCTTCGGTGATTACCGACGATGACATAGAAGTTGAATTCCTTATTCATCCTTACGATCCACTCCTGTCATGTGTAAATAAAAACTTTCTTAGGTAAAACTTTGTGAGGTGGCAAACGTTGGGAAACTTTGAAGCAATCTTGATCGTTGGTTTCGGGTTTTACCAAGCAACAAGAGCCGGTGTAATCATACCTTGGACCCGAAATCATCTGTTTTCAACATCTGGCCAACCTCCTTTGGCTTCAAGGTCTTAGAACTCGTCTTGCTGGTCATCAGAACAATAAACTTGCCCTGGCTATGATCCTTGCCGTTGGCCTGTGCATATTGTCGATTCTTAGATTGAGAGCTCAACAACCGGTTTGCCGTAATTATAATTCCAGCTTAACTAAAAAATTTATTACGCAATTAGGGAAGCTTATTTACCTCGAACTCAGAAGCCAAGTCGTGGACATGAGGCATGTGGAGCTCACGCGCGGCGAGATCGTCTGTTGGAGGAGAAAGGACTTCGATTGGTAGCTCGAAAGTGCCAGCCGACCCAGACCCACCCGGCACCTGAGTGGAGAACAAGAATCAGTTGCATAGAAATTAGTACGTTAGCAGCACACAGGACATCAACGAATAGGATAGTTGAAAATTTTATTAGCGATGAATGGGCCGATCGCGCACCCTGGCGTTCAGTGTCACGAGGCTTAAAATCTTGACCCCGGAGCTCGGATCGACAAGATGTTGCGATCCATGCGTTGCAAACAAGCCAAGGTAACCATTCAGGAAGATGTTGTAGAGGTTTGTCTTGGCGTTCTTCCTCATGAAAGGGACTGTTTTCTTCGCGTGTATGTTCACAGCTTTTGAAGTCAGGACGTCCCGAATGGTGTCTCTTGCGTACCCGGGGTTGAAAAGCCACGCAGGGATGTAGCCCCAGATACTCGATAATATCGAAGCGGGGGTTGGGTTCATGGATTTCGGAACCAGGCCAGAGATGGCGAAGACACCCTCCGTTGAATCACCGCTGTCCTTCTTGAATCTGAACAACAGACTATCTGTCCCGCTTATCTCGACTGATGCAACATCACCAAGCTTGATGGGGGAGTAACATGGATACACTCCCCTTGCACTGGCAAAAGTGCCGGCTTTGTCACATTTCTCCTCCTTGTCTGCGAAGATAGTCATAATTAGTAAAATAAATAATAAAATGAAGACTATATGCATGACATAATTATATCACAAAGATACACTTTTGTCCAACATAGACACTGGTAACCCTGTACAGGATTGACGCATGCGCCCATCCACAGCATGGACGCATGCGCCCATCCACAGCATGGACGCACGCGTCCATCCACAGCATGGAAGCATGCGTCCATCCTCAGCATGGACGCATGCGTCCATCCACAGCATGGACGCATGCTTCCATCCACAGCATGGACGCATGAGCCCAGCCACACCTGACCGCATGAGTCGTTCCGTGGGATCGCAATAATCCGTTCAAGTAATTACTTGTACACATGTGTAACACAAAGAAATCTACCTACGCGAAACATAAATATATCGGCAATAAATGTGTTTATATAGTTGCACATTTCATTAAGTACAAAACGTGTATATATGCAACATATGTGAAATGTATGGGACTCACCCATGAATATATATTCGATGGTTAAAGGGCATGTGAAAGCTGTGATAAGTTACCTTCATACAAGAACACTTGAATAGTGCCGTTGTCAATGTACTTCAAGCACCAGTCGTGGTTTGGCTTTGAAGGAGTCCAGTCAAGTGGCCGCCTGTACTTCACTAGAGCTGGAGCGGTTGACATCCTGAAAGAATGCAAGAAATAGCTTAGTAGATGGAGGAACTGTCAATAAAAATGGAATCTAAACATGATTTAATCAGCACGAAATAATGTGGCTTGAGTGGTTACCTGAGCTCTGGTGTGTTTGTACCCTGCTTGGATGGTACGGTCTTTGCCTTTGATGTAGCCTTTGCCGGCTGTTTCTTCGCCGCGGTCTTTGAGAGCCTATGACAACCAAAAGCGCCGCCCGTTGTAAGTGAATGAATCCATGAATCCATGCGCATCAAGATACATTCGAAGATACATTAACTTCAGTGGCAATTCAAACGTACATGTCGACTTGAGCCGCGGCTGATGCACCATGATCTGTCGCCCTCCCTTGCGACGACTCACCGAGTGCCCTGCAATTTAAACACAAAGCAGCACATACTTATTAGGTGTGTTGTCTATTGTATTAGCAATTTTTATGCATGTCGATGTCACCCTTCTACTTACGTTGCAGTTGATGGGGCGGCGGCCGGCGCTGCCTTCGAGCCGCCTGCGGCAGCCTCTTTTGGAGTTTTTGGCACGGCAGAAGACCTGCAAAATGCATCCGTGTATAAGTGTCAGAAGGATAACTTCATTGCCGCGCGTGCTTTGATTGACACCGACTCGGACAATAAAATGACTATGAAGCATTCCTTAACGGCATATAGGGACTTACCCCACGGGAGCCCGGGCAGATGACTTGTTCGTAGCCTTCTCCTTTGCCGTCTTCGGCTCTTCGGCCGGTAACTTTGAGGCTTGCTTTGCGGCTTTAGACTTCTTGGGGGACTTTGAAGGCCTACATGACACAGAGGAGCATTTTAGCCACAGAGTGATTTACTGTATATGAGCCGGTGGTGTCCAACGACTCAGTCACAGAGTGCCCGGCAAATTTAACACCAAGTAGCACATACTTATTAGGTGTGTTGTCTATTGTATTAGCAATTTTTATGCATGTCGATGTCACCCTTCTACTTACGTTGCAGTTGATGGGGCGGCGGCCGGCGCTGCCTTCGAGCCGCCTGCGGCAGCCTCTTTTGGAGTTTTTGGCACGGCAGAAGACCTGCAAAATGCATCCGTGTATAAGTGTCAGAAGGATAACCTGTCATTGCCGCGCGTGCTTTGATTGACACCGACTCGGACAATAAAATGACTATGAAGCATTCCTTAACGGCATATAGGGACTTACCCCACGGGAGCCCGGGCAGATGACTTGTTCGTAGCCTTCTCCTTTGCCGTCTTTGGCTCTTCGGCCGGTAACTTTGAGGCTTGCTTTGCGGCTTTAGACTTCTTGGGGGACTTTGAAGGCCTACATGACACAGAGGAGCATTTTAGCCACAGAGTGATTTACTGTATATGAGCCGGTGCTGTAATTTATCAAGGTGTTATCAACCCGAGCATGTAGTCCTCCCGAATGGAGCAAGCAATCATACCCGGCCGCGGCGTGAGTTGGAGTCGCCTTTTCGGCCTTCTCCGCGGGCTTCTCGGCAACCCTATCATAAGCGCATAGCATTGTATTAGAGGGCCAGGCAGTCGTATGAACATTAAAAAACTGCTTTGCTATTAAAAGACAAGTAATAATTAGAAGTAGAACAGAGTTAGTGATGGAGAGGTGGTCGAAGGCCGGTACTTACGGTGGCGGCGAGTCTTCATTGATGAACCAAGGCTGCCAAAACTGAAGCAGCAGGGCATGTGTAGGCTCCTTTGGAACAACATGGCTTGGCTTTGCCACCATCCTGAGTGAAACGCGGAAATATAAGTACGTACGATTGCATCTTTGACACCGACGATGAAAGCAATTACGCGACGGCATATAAATCAAACTATTGTCAAGTTAGTCAGAGAGTGTCTCCTACATAGTTACCTCTGGTATGCGAAACCGGACGCTTGGTACCTTGCGACGGCGACGATTTGGTCACTTTGTTGCCACACGGAGGTGATAACATCCAAAGGTGCCCCGGTGTCATTGAACTTCGTCATCTCACCACCCGATACTGTTTCGATGATCTCTTTGATATGGAGACCGACCGTTTGCGTGCCGTAGATCGGTCGCATGTGTTCCCCAGTAGAGCAGGTTAGAAGAAGACACTCGCCGATTTTCCTGTAGAGGCACCAACATCATGACTCAGTTTCTACTATTGCACGGTATAAAAGCATAGGTCGGAAGGCACGCTAAAATGGGGAATCAATGGGCAAATAATGGGCAGGCACTTACCGATCACAATCATCGAGACATGCGGGGCCCTGAACATCGCTTGCCTCCTTGCGGCACTTGCGGAGGAGAGAAGTGGCTTGAGATTTTGACAAGCAGCCATCCTCGACTGCCGCGTCAAGGTTCTCCCATTTGCCCTTTGTTATGTGTCGCACGGCCTTTGTTACATTGTCGTGCAACAAGCGCGTCCCCATGAAGACGCCCGCGTGAGGGTATGGAAATTCTTGCTCGATAAAGGGCGGGCCCGGGTCGCAGTATGCAGTGTTCCTGTGGGAAATTTATGACATGGTTATCACACCTCAGTTATCACACCTCGGTAAGGGATATCGTGTCCCCGAATTGTAGGTGCATGCGGTACTTGGGGAGCACTTACCAGGGAATCTCACGGTGATGCGTTCCATACCGAACCGCCGGATTGTCTTTCCTACCCATTTTGAGGTGGGCATCGAAGTACGCTTCCCGGCCCTCCCTTTTATATAGCCTTTTGAACCGGGTTAGGAGTTTCATCCACCTGCAAACACAAATTTATCCCAGTTATTTAGTAAGATTACGCCGGGAAAGGCGCTTGCGCGAATGAATCATGCTTAGATCGTAAGTAAGGAGGGCACTTGAGAAAAAACAAAATCACTTACTCTTCAAGTTTGACGGTGTGTTCAACCTCAGGCGTACTGACTGTGGGTGAAGTTGCCTCTGCCACAGTCGGTTCAGTTGCGGTTGGTGGCTCGGGTAGCTGTGTGTCGTGCTCGTCCTCATCCTCGGCTGTGTCAGCCCTCGCTGATCCCGGAATGGATTCCCTGCCGAATGGGTAGGTAGCCTTAGTTCCCAAATCGAAAGCAGCATGGGAAATCAACAACCCGGCGAGAATGGTTAATATAAGAAAACAATAAGCGATTTCAACTTACATTGGCTTGGTCTTGCGCCGCTTTTTGGTCCAATCATAGGGAAGGTTATCGATGACATCTCTTCCCGCTTTACGCTTTGCGGCTCTCTCTTCGGCCGACAAGTTTTTATCTCCCGGATCTCCTCGGGTAGGCCGTGAACGTGATTTGCCCTCCGCGGCCAACATTTTGGCGGAGAGATTTTCCCCTTTTCCCCCTTTCGATCTCGAGGCAGCCGCTCGGAGCGCCTCCAGGTCTGTGCTATCTGGAGACACGATGGGCTGGTCCAGAGCATGGTACACGACATAAGCATATTGACAAAATAGTAACAATGAAGCATGTCGCACTCTTTCTAAAATTACATTATTGCTTCCATGCTGTGACTGACCACATGGTCCACACTAAAAATACTGGGATATCATGCCTCAGAAACACCACACCAGAATATGCTCCCGAAAAGTTTCATAATCGATCGCCATATAAGGGCGTTTTGACTAGATAATTCGCCGACATGTAAATTTATCCACAATTACGCTTATTTCTACAGTATTTGAACCTTTAATCGATTTAATTCTCCCATAATTCAGTACATGCAAAAACAGGTAAAACAGACACTTTCTTTCATTCACACAAACAAACGAGCTTAGGTAATCCATAGCTTAAGGTTGGTTTCCTTTGGAAGTATATCGATCCACGACACGGACGCTTGCTTCCATCCACAGCATGGAAGCATGTGTCCATCCACAGCATGGACGCATGCTTCCATCCACAGCATGGACGCATGTGTCCATCCACAGCATGGACGCATATGTCCGGCTAATGCATGAGAGAATGCTTGCAGACAAAGGATTTATGACCAGATCTACAGTAATTGAACATTAAATCGGTTTAAGAGTCCCATAATTCAGGACTTGGAATATCAGATAAATTAGACACTTTCTTTCATTCACAAAAACAAACGAGCTTTATGTAATCCATAATTTTAGGTTGGTTTCCACTGGAAGTATGTCGATCCACGACACGGACGCTTGCTTCCATGCTGAGCATGGACGCATGCTTCCATGCTCAGCATGGAAGCATGTGTCCATCCACAGCATGGACGCATATGTCCATCTAATGCACGGAATAATGCTTTTATACACAGGATTGGTAAATGTCTCCATGCTCAGCATGGACGCATGCTTCCATCCACAGCATGGACACATGCTTCCATCCACAGCATGGACACTTGCTCCCATCCACAGCATGGACACTAAAGCGACACAAGGGCTAAAGATAATTATATTTAGGCAAGCACGATGGACAAGGCCTCTCTCACCTGTCGCGTTTCAGTTTCTGGTGGTTCCGAGCTCCCGCTCTCACCAGGCTTTGTCTGCTGTTGCCCGGGGAAAGCTATCCTTGGCGAATTCCAGATCGCCGATATCCACGCACTCATATGGCCGAGCGGCCGAGTGGCCGCCGCCTGCAGGCGCGCAGCATCGCCATCGGCACATATCAGTCAGTACAGATAAACGCGGGGACACAGAGAACCCGAGGTTGAGAGAGCAGGCTAGCGGCGCAGGACTCGACACTCAGTAACAGAGGTGGGCAGGAAGGGGCGAAGTGCGAAGTTGTGGGTCCATGGGCGTTACCTGGCGGTTGACCGGTAGGGGCGTGGGGCAGATGGGGTGACCGGATCCAGCGCTTGACCTGCTCGGTCGCGAACCATACCGCAGCCAACCACAGGTTAGTTTCAGGCAAAGGAAATGGCAAGGCTCGTTATCGTGAAAGCGGCGGACCTATCTTTGCGGGCTCGACTATCAGTAACAGAGGTGGGCAGGAAGGGGCGAAGTGCGAAGTTGTGGGTCCATGGGCGTTACCTGGCGGTTGACCGGTAGGGGCGTGGGGCAGATGGGGTGACCAGAACCCGCGCTTGACCTGCTCGGTCGCGAACGATACCGCATCCAACCACAGGTTAGTTTCGTGCAAAGGAAATGGCAAAGGCTCGGCATCGTGAAAGCGGCGGACCTGTCTGGGCGTGCTCGCAAGGAAGTGGATGGTGGTGTTGCGGTTGTGGAGAAGTGAGTTATGAGCTCTCGTCAGCAGCCCTTGGTCAGCAGTTGGGTCCCGATGGCGGCGGCGGCGTCGCCGCCTCCACAGGGGTACAGCACAAAGTACTGGCAGCGCGCATATATGACGATAAATATTACACCGAATAATACCGTTCGAAGTATTACGGAATGTACTGTATATCATCACTTTCCGCAGTTTTACAGTAGTACTGGTTAGTGAAATAAATCCATACAGTACGATGTACTGCGATGATCGGTATGTGAAACGCGTTGACCGGGTGCTCGCAACCACAGATATGGAGGGCAACCTTTGACCGACGAGTCAACATGCAATCCGAAATACTACGTAAGGTTTGACTGAGGGCGATCGTGGGGCGGTCCACCATGAAAGTTCTTCTCATTTCACACTCTCTCGCCAACGCTCATCCCCAACCCTCGTCCTATCCGATGGCGCTCACTTCATCTTCCAAGCCGTTTCACGGCACTTGCGTCGTGCCAAATAAACTTCGCAACTCCGGTAAGCTCGGCCAAGCCGAGTATCGCTTTATTAAACGCGATCGCGCCATCGGTGAAGGAAAGACCACCGGTTTGAGCTTTCGTCGCGATACCCCAGAGGGCATCCTCTCGTGCGCGTTTGTTGTTGACTCGCGCGGCCGCAAGGCCGTTCACCCGTGTTGCAAAGGCAGCAAGTGCCTCTTTCGACTCATCGGCTCGCCCTTTGACCCATCGGCACCTACTGCGGTAGAAGCCCGTTGCCGCGACGAATTCCTATTTGACGTTCTCGAGACCCGAAAGGAGGTGCATGCGGAGGGACAAAATCGGTCACGCGATATCCTTGCTTCCCGACTCAAGCTCGCGTTCCAACCGGAGGAGTCTTCGCCATCCTTCGTTGAATGGTATTCCTACATTGAGACCCGCGACGACTCGGAGTCGAAGCAACAATGGTGGTGGAAGAGGCCCAACGGAACCTTCATCCGGGTGAGTGCCTTTCCCTTACTTCAGCCTTCGATTACTTCAGTCGAGTGTGCTCCAACTGTGTATCGACGCAAGTGCCCTTTTAATAGACTAGCCAAAACTCCAAATACCGATCATGAGTAATTATAAAGTTTTGTCTTGGTATGTCAAATGATGCACTAAATTCCTTTGCTGCTTTCAAGCATTCCTAATACTGTCTAGCTCGAATATATTTGTGTCCATCCTGTGGCGCGCGCATGTGTTCATGCTAGAAACCGACGATTGTTAACATGTTGAGCTTAAGCAATAATACCGTTTTCCTTTGTTCGCACATGTATTGCTGCATTGAATTCATTGCTTGATTCCAAGCAAGGCCATTATTCTATTTAGCTGTAATATATTTGCGTCCATCCTGTGGATGGACGCATGGCGCTGGGAGAAATAACTGAGTACATCAATTAGTATATTCGAGTTGAGGTAAAGTGCTACTATCGCATCGAACTCCTCACATGGATTTGGTTTTCGTTTTCCCGCTAGAGTCCTATGGATGGACGCTAGGCGTGTCTATCCTGCGGAGGGACCCGTGTTGACTCGAGGGGATTGTGTCGGACACCACCACACGACCTACGCAATAATCTCAAAATGCTTTCTTTCATGTGTCCTATTTCGCAGACCTGCCGCGAGGCGTGGAAGTTCATCCACCATGTATCCGAGCGTAGGCTCTCAGAGATTCAGCGCGATGTCCTGGATGATCCGATTCCATTCAAGCGGGCCAAGGTTCCCAAGGTTTCTCCCCCACGCAGCCATGCAAGAGCATGGCTTCACCTCTACTTGTCCGACGCTAGCGGCAGGCTTGAGCATATTCCCAACCCCTCTATCTGGCGGACAAGCGCAAAGCCATCTACCATGTTGGATGAGGAAGTCTCGGGTCTACAAGTTGTATGTGGCCGACTGCAAGGATCAGAACAGTGAGTGCTCGGTTCTATCATCCCCTCCCTGCCTCTCCCGGCCAATGGGCCTGCAACTCGTAGTACATGGTCTTTTGGCAAGGTACTAACAAGATTCCCAAATTGATTTAGGGAAGCCCGCATCTATTTCCTCCTTCCGCCGAGCGTGGTTGCAGTTCTTTCCGCATGTGAAGGTACCGAAGACCAAGCGCTTCACCAAATGCAGTGTGTGTGCCAGTTCCGCCAAGATTTTGCGGTGCGGCCACAAACCCACCATGAGTCTTAATGGATACTAAGTGTGTGGCATGACCAAACGCCCGGTCGTTCTAGCGAGAAATTACTGCGATTTTGAATGCGGTACTAACTAACCTATCAATGGCATTGTTGCCGCAAACGTTATTCTAGGTACAATAAGGACCCTGTCGATAGAGCTGTCGCTCAGCGCGTGCAAGAGCAACATCTGGAGAGGGTACTGCACGAGCGGCATTTCTTGGAAGTGGCCTTGCAGTACTCCCGCAAAAACAGGGACCTCTTTGTTTGCGAGATCGATGGCATGGATCAAGACAAGACCCGTCTTCCTCATCTTGTGCCCTGGGACAAGGAGGTGGAGAAGAAGAACCTCCTGCAATGTCACTTGACATGCGTCAAGTACAACGGGAGCCAGCCGGACGACGTGTACTACTTTTTCGATTGCTTCCCTCACGACAGTAGCAACACCATTACCGTCATGTACAAGACTATCAAGAAGGAGATCGAGAGGCGTGGCGAGGCATTGGACACTGTGTGGTTCCAGCTCGACAACACTTGCCGGGAGAACAAGAACAAGTACGTCTTGTGCTTTTGCCAATGGCTCGTGCACATGGGTTTTTGCAAGGAAGTACGTCTCTCTTTCCTCCCTGTAGGGTAAGCCCCCCCCCCCCCCCCCTTCCCCCCCAAAAAAACCGCACCATCCACTGACTTACATTATTTATGTTAACGGGTCCACCAGTCGCCAAGTTGGGGCCTTACTGACTTTTTACTTTATTGTTCACCTTCCAGGCACACCCACGAGCGCGTCGACCAAGTCTTCTCGAAATTCTCCGTGTGGCTTGACGACCACGCCGCATTCACCAAGGCTCAGCTTTTGCACGAGCTTCGTCAGGCCTTCACACCGACATGCAACTTCATGGAGCTCGAGGGAGTCCTCGACATCAAGACTTGGCTTGGCAATTGTCTTCCACGACAAGGCCAGGTGCTGAACACGGTGACTTCTAACCAGTTCGTCATCAAGCAATCGGAGGCTGTGGTCGGTGGTGTACGCAGCGCCCTGTATTGCAGTCGTTGGTCCGATACCGCAGAGCATGGGCCAGAGTTCATCCTTCGCGGAGTCCCCGACGGCACCCCTGCGTACCTTGCTTCTCGCCCTCTCTACCACTCCAAGGCTGACCCGGGCAAGGCTTTTGCTGACATGGAGAAGGAGATTTGGAAGGCGGCGGATAGGTTGCACTTCTCCGCGGATGAGAGGCGAGAATGAGAGGAGGAATTCGCTTCGCTCCGGGAACTGGAGACGAGGGATCGAATTCCCTTCCTTGCGTTTTGGCCCGAGTCTACCACGGAGCTGGACACTTGGCTAGGCGCCTTGCTACCTGACAAGGATCTTGATGCCGATGATCCAATGTCTGCACGTATGCGTTCCCAGCCTAGGCTTGACCAAACATGCCAAGGCATGGCACGCAGGTACGCCGACCTTCAGGAGGAGCTTCGGGTCTTGACGTACAACCCCATCACCATCAACACCTCCACTCAACGCCGGAAGCGCCGGCGGGGGGCGCAAGCGGCTACAACAGCGGTTGAGCACTCGAACGAGGCCGAGGAGGGGGGTCATGCCGTCGCGATCCCGTTGGAGAATGAGGACACTACCCGACGCGAGTTTGACGCCCGTCCCGGCAATTTGGTCGTCATGGACAACACCGCCGACAACCCCGACGCGTACCGCGAGGAGGGTCTTCTCGGCGATTGGGAGAACAAGTACCTTGTGGCCTACGTAAGGTACCGATATGACGTCCAGGATTTGGATGGCTTGCCCGAGGACCACACCGAAGTTGACGAGTTGGACGTCACCATGTGCGAGCCTTGGTTGTCGACGCCGCATGGGAAGCCCGACATCCCGCTCACCTTTGCCATCGCGGCGGCCCGACAGAGTCGCGACCCAGAACCGGACTCATATTGGGACGCTGCGAAGAAGATGAAATGGTTGCCTATCACCACTATGCCTCTATCGCTCTTCAGCTTGCGTTTCCCGAACGTTCGCCGGACCGCCCGCCAGTGCCAGCACGACTTCCGTGGCACCAAGCTAACTGCCGTGACAAGTATGAAGAGCGTCTCGGAGATCAAGGACTCCAGACACAAGAACCTTGTTGTGCGCCGGCCCTTGGCAAAGCTTCGCTACACCATGCAATTGCAGGAAGAGGCGAATAGGGAGTGCGGTGCTTCGTTGCCCCTCGACGGCATTAGGCACATGGAAATCACTTACGAGCTTGCAAGACTCCGTGCCGCGCTCAACGTCCACAAACTCGATGTCGACAACAAACACAGGTGGTTCAACGACCACCGCTTCAATGCAGACGAGAAGAAGTGCGTTTTGGACATGTTGACAATATAATGATAGACAGTGGTGTTGTACGTACGTATCTCTAGGGGCCTTTGTGGGGGGCGGGAGGGGGGGTGCGAGTGTTGGCTACTCTCGTGCCCAGTTAATCCTTTTATTGCAGCGATGCCCCAATCTTGGTATACAAGAACGTTCTGGTGTTTTCGGTCCTTCAGCAGCCACCCATGAGCTGAAGTTAAGACGCAATGCACTCACAGGCCTCAACTCCGGGGGGGGGGGGGGGGGGGGGTGGGGGTGCAGCAGCCCCCACGCCCCAAAACCATGGCACACTTTACACATTTTGTGTACTTTTCGTGCTTCAATAAACAATAATAGACACGTACAATATTATATAAACAATAATATACACGTGTGAAAATCATCTACAACGAAACGTCCACGCTGGAGAATATCGCCATTTGCAAAGGAAATCCCCCCCCCCCCCCCGGGGGGAACGACTTCACTGATGGGGTTGGTTACAAGGGGTAGAGTCGGGCGAAGGCAAAGTACTACTACAGGCGGCACACAGGGGGGGGAGCCAGCGGGGGCAAAGTACCAGGGTCGAAGGGCCGACTTGGAGTGGTAGCCCAAACACACCCGCGCCGTTTCCGATGACTAGCAGGCCTTTATTCTGGCGTTGGCATCTCGCTGGGCCCTAGACAGGCGGCAACCATCCCCGCCCATTTCCGGTTTTCAAGCGACTGCAAGCCCCCCCGCCCCCCCCCCCCCCCCCCCCCCCCCCTCCAAAGCAACATCAAAGCAACATCAAACAAGCGACTCCATGTGAAGCGCCCAACTACCATAAACAACAACAGCGGAGCGGCTGGCTGGTGGCAATGCCTGATCGGTGGCTGTCATGGCGGTTCCCGCCTCGTGTGGCCCGTAGCTGGATTTTCTTCTGGATTTCTGCATGGTTTTCTTGAATTTTGCAGCTAGCACAAATCATAAACAACAACAGTGAACATCATGGATTCATGGAACATCAAGCAACTCGCACACTACCGTAGACAACCAAAGTATGAATTGTCCAAATACGCTCAAATACTGAGCTTAGATACTGAGATGCTCGCGTCGTCATTGATGATGCTTCCGCCGACTGCGGCTATTCCGGCGGAAGCCGTGGGGGAAGCTTCCGCCGGCGGGGGGTGTAATCAGGGATGTGAACAGGGGGTGTCATCAGGGGTTACCCCTGGTGCTACAGGTACTCGTACCAGTACTTTTACCAGTACTTTTACCGGTACTTGGTGCCGGTAATGTCCCGGTACTACGCGCGCGTTTTTATTTGCTGTACGGATTGATGATTACATGTGCTGCTAGATGCAACATTCAAGAAATCCAGAAGTCCAGAAGTCCAGAAGGAAATCCAGCCATGGGCCACCAGAGGCGGCAACCGCCATGGCAGCCACCGACCAGGCATCGCCACCCGCCGCTCCACGCAGTAGAGGCGCTCTCCCCAGCACACAATACCGGGACACTCCAATAGCGGCACTAGGCCGAATGTGAGGTGAAGGCTCCGACAGGAAAGGGGCTTCGAAGAGGTCTCGCAGCAAGGAGCGGAAGTGGGGGGGTTCAACCCAGAACGGGGCGGCACGGGCGGGTACCCGACCCGACCTGTACCGATTGATGAAATGACGATACTGAACCTAGTTTCCTTTCTACAGGCTAAACTACAGGGTGCTTGAACTCCACAAATGTTCATGAATGTCCCTTGTTGGTTGTTTGGTGGTTGCTGTCGTCGCTTGAAAACCAAAAAAAAACATTACAAATTTGCGTTCCAACGATGTTGGACCCCGCACCTTCAACACAGTTGTTAGACGCCAGATGAGATACACTACCGTATCAATAGTTTTTGGCAATAGTCTTCAGATGCACTGCCGAGAATCATTATACATATTGTGATATGTATTGTGTTTGCGGCGTGTTGTGCGCATAGCTGCAGACACCCAGGAGAACGGCTGATATCCAAGGCGCGATGACTGGGATGTGTAAGCTCCGGTCACCGTTCCCACACACGGTCCTCCTGAGAACGTCAGTCTTCGCCGGCTTGGGAGTCATCTGCCGGCACAAAGCTTATGTCTCTGTGAGGGAGGGATACACTGGACATGCGCCGGGTTCTCGATTCCGAAGCGATGTGGAGGTCAACGCTGGCTTGCATGCCCTCGTGTTGACTGGCCTTGTTGATCACCCTATTCAATGGAGCGAGGAAGGTGAAGTGATACAGCGGCCGGAATACGAGGTGCATCCCCAGCCAGGCGGCAGCTGGGCTGTGGCGTGAGATGATCATGCTGCGGCGCACATGATCCGGACCAGGAATCCCACCGAAGAGAACGCCTACCATGGCCAAGTGCTTGATGGCTACCTGCCTCCAAATGAGACCGCGCTCCTTGCCCTGCATCGCTAACACGTTCTCTTCGAGCTTCAGAGCTTCGTCCTCGGAAAAATGTGTCCGCACCAGAAACACCAGGTGCTCAAGCTCCTCCCTCGCACAGCGAAGAAAGGCATGGCGGAAGGCAATAATGTCGTTCAACAGCCCTTGAATCGCCCCAGTTGTCACATGACCTTTCACAAGGCTCTGGAAGGAAGGCATACACTCCTCATGAGCTTGTTTGAGCAGGTTGAATAGCACCAACAGCTTCTTTGGCCAGCGTGCCCCGGAAGCAACCACCACGGACATGTAGTACTCTGTCAACTCCACATGGAAGGCCTGCGTTGATGTCCCACAGCACCAGATCGGCGTTTCAATCCAGGGCGCACAAGGACAGTCGATGCAGGGCGAGATGGGAATATTGCAGACCCTGCAGCACGTACCACAACGTCGCCCAGATTGGCACACGCTTTGTAAACGGCCTTGAGGTCGCGCCGGCTCAATTGCGCTTCCTTGCCAAGGGCTAGCAAGCTGGAGACGGCATTTACGACGTGTGACAGGTTGGATAGGATAGACATTATGGCCGTCACATGACCTGCGTATACCGGTGGGCGAAAGGACAAGCACGTCACTTCGCAGCGAAACAAGCTGGAATCCAGGGCCCGTGGTAAAGATCATTCTCGTCGCTACACGAGAACGACCTCATCCTGTGGGCAGCATAACACCCCCCGTTTTTTACAGTAAACCCTGAGTAAACGCCCGGGAGCCCTGCGAGGACTGCCGTGGTAGGTTCACACGTGTGCACGTGCTCAGCTTACCATATACGTCTCCCCCAAGAAAGCGAGCGCATCTCGACTGCGCCCCGACTGCTACATGCGGTCGCCGATGCACAAGTGGTCCGTACATATGGACTCGAACGCAACATCTCGACCGAAGCGGGTGCACTCACGCATAACACGGCACGCTCTTGGTCTCGATAAGGAAGGCGAGGGAGGGAGGCAGCAGATAGCGTGAAGGTGAAAAGCGGCGAAGGTGCAAGTGGGATATAGAGGCCCGATGCGGGGGCGTGCCAGTGGGCGCGGGTAGGGATGAGGTGGAGACTACCGTTCGACTCCGCGGGATATGACCATTTTTCGTTCACGCCCATGACTCTCTCCCACGCTACTTCGCCGTACTCCTCCGGGCGTCCGATCTTGCCATCTGGCCAGAGGCGAAGCAGGTCTCCAGCAAGTTTTCCATCCTGACAGTGTACAGCCTCGCCACACCGGAACGAACCAGCTGCGACGAGGCGCCCTTCCAACTCCCCGCGGTTTGTGGTGCTCGAGGAGCTTGTGCTTTCAGTGCAGCAGCTACTGTTACTCTCTGCGCGCTGCATGTCACGCTCCCATTCAGCTGGACGAAAATCCGGGACGAGCGACAGCACACCTTACAGACATCTTACTTGCGCTGGTGAGGGCTTGTTGACAACACGAGAAGCTGCAACTCTTCAGGTGTCCTGAGCTGCTGCGACGAATGTAGCATCAGTGCTGCTGCGGAACAGCGCTGATCCGGTCCCGGTACAGGTACACATAAGAATTAGGCCATATCAATCCAACGTTTTAGGTCACACATATGATGTGGAAAAATCGGAGGTCGGGGAAGCCGGAGGGCGCCGGGGGGGGGGGGGGGGAGGGGGGGGGGGGGCAAGAATGAAAGTACTGGTAGTGAATAATATTTTGTATATTACTAAGGCCGTTTCGATTTTATTTTATGCTTTAGAACCCCCCCCCCCCCCCCCCCCCCCCCCGTCCACCACCTCAAATTTACCTCCCCCCCTCAATTATCTTATATTAGAACTGATGACAGTACTTTGTAGGACATGCCCTCAGCTACAAAAAACTCCCACAAAAAGTAGGCGTGACTTTTCTGATTGAACTCTTTCTGTGATTGCATGGCTGTGTGCAGCAGGAGTGTGTTCCCTGCCATATGCAAGCATAAAACGGAGAGGGGGTGGGGCACTTTTGGGAACCATCAGCAAATTACAGTCAGCATTAAGGCAACCCAACCATACGGTGGCCCTATCCACCCCTATATGTAGTGCTATGCTGCCGCTATCCTATTGTACGCCGCTGCTACTTGCTGCTATTGTTGTGGCTGCTCTGCCCACTGCTCACACCCGCTACGCAATGCTGCCTGCTTATCTAGCTCATGTAGCTTCTCAACATAGTTAGTCCCTCACGAGCACTTGGTACCCGTCCGCCCGCTCACTACATGTTTTGCATCGGGGCAAAACTATGTTGTAGCTCAACCTCAATAATGAGGCCTCCATCATTATGCATTATTTACCTGCCCATCATCGCAATGAATCATCAGTGGGCGCAACATAGCAGGGCATGCAGACATTAACATAAGGCACAGGGCAGAGAAGGCGGGGCGGGTACAAAGATGCTAGCAAGCCTCACATGATTACCCTGCGCACACGGCGTATAAGGTGGGATGTACTTCCAGACAAGCGGGGTAAGTTCTTCTTGTGCGTGTATTACTCAATCCTATCTCCACGGTGGTAGCACAGGTCATGCGATGATCGCTGACAAATAAATTGAGCATGGTAAGGATGATCCTCATCGAGGGGCTGCATGCGGCACATGAAGAGTTATGGACATCTACAAGACCATTGGCAGCCAGACACATGCGCCGGCGCAGGAGGATCAGTGCCATGTAAGATACATTTGATGTATGCATGACATGTTGCATGCGAGGGGGGGCAGAGGAGCCCACCGTCAGTTGCCGCTCCACGTCGAACGAAAACTTATCGGTTGGCACCGACGTAATGCTTCACCTTGCATATCTTCTTCTGCGACCTGCGGGTGATGTCATACTTGTCTTGGGTCTGGCGCCTTCTGCCTCCCGAGGCGGTGGTTAAGTCTATGTGTTGCACGCATGATGCAGAGATGCTGGCGTCGGCTCTCAGGACGAGCTGGCTGCCGAAGTCGGCTATCGCATGCTCCATCAAGAGCTCGCGGAGAGTGCGATGCGTCTCTACCGCCACTACCTATTGAAGTCGAAGACACCATTGCCCATGAGGCAGCCTGCCTTCCCACACCACGGTCAGCTTCGGGCTTACTTCGTCGTTGTCTGCCATCCCTGCCTGGCGACGATGGCGGGACAGGTCTGGCCAGCGGGAGGTAGCGCGTGACTGTCCAGCCTGGCGCAGCGCCGCCGCCGCTTTATTTATATCACGCTATCGTTCGCCTGGATGGTATAGATACCGTTGCCAGCGCACGCGGTGCGGCGGTGAGAGACCTAGCTCAGGCCACCAGCCGCCCGGTTATGCTTAAGTACTGAAATGAAAGTTTCGACCCGAATTAAAGATCCCCCCCCCCCCCCTCAATTTCTCCGGCAATCCGATACCTAGAAAATATCATTTAATCGTAACTGCCTCATTTATATATAATGTTGATATCACAGTACTTCGCAGGACATGTCCAAAATTGCATAAGAACTACTACTTTGCAGACATGATTTGTTTTTTGGTCTCAATTCATGGTTGTGTGCTGAAGGGTGTTCCCTGCTGCCATATGCAAGCAAGCGTCAAATGGAAAGGGGATGGGGCACTTTTTGGAACCATCACCATAATACAGCCAGCATCATGGCAACCCAAACCATTACCGTGGCCCTATCCGCCCCTCCATGTAGTGCTATGATGCCGCTAAGCTGTTGATGTATGCCACCGCTATGTGTCGCTGCTCGCACCGCGCTGCTCTGCCCTGCTGCGCAATGTTGCCTGCCTATCAAGTCCCCGCATATTCTCAACACAGTTGGCCTTGGCGCCCCTGGCTCATGAGCACCCTAATATCCGGCACGCTCACAGAGTTTGCACAAAGGTAAAACTTACAGTGTTTTAGACAGTCCGTAACATCTCATCTATGAGTCCTCCGTCTTCATTACCCGGAAATCAGCACGACGCATCATCAGTCGGGCGGAGCAGTGTGACAAGCGTAAAGGGGGTTGGGGACAGGACAGATTGGCATCATCCCTCATCACACACTGCACACAAGGTGGGGATGAACTCCCAAATGTTTTTTTTGTAATACTCAAGCTCCACTAGAGCAGCACAGGATAGGCGGGAATCATACACAAACTAAGGAAGGGTGATGAGGATGGTCATCATCCAGAGGTTGCATGCCACACATGATGAAAATCTCAGAGTTCTGACCGTCTGCCCCACAGCAAGATAACTTGGTTGATCAGTGGCGTGTTACTTGCAGATGATATACTTAATGTGGCATGCAATGCGAGGCAGAGCAGCTCGCCGCCGGCTGGTAGCTTCCCCTGGTGTGGCAGTTGGCTCCTCATCAGCTCGCGATGTTAGCACCATGTTGCAACATATGCTTGCCAACAGAAGATGCACCTCGATCGGCTTATGGCGATCCGGCTCCTTGCAGCGCACAACTCCACGCGCAACCGCCCAATACCTCAGATCTAGAAGCCCATCCGGCTGCCAGCAACGACTACACGAGCACGGGATAACACGGCAGTGGCAGTGTCTTGCCTAGCAACCGGTTGTGCTTGCTGTTCAGCAGGCGCTACCGGCTGCGACTGCTAGCCCCGGCCACGGCCACGGCCTTGGCTAGGAGCAGGCGCAGCAAGCTATTGAGCTGCAGATTTTCCTGCCTTCGGTGTAGCTGCCTTCTCATGCTCCTTGGCTATTTTTGACGGTTGGTGGTCGCCAGTGTATAACTGGGCTAGAGCGTCAATGGAGCATGTACATATAAATAATGTAAATCTGATGAATCGTATGCATCTACTATCGGCACATGATGGGCCGGGCAAGGGCAGCCTCTTGTATTGATGAAGCACATTGTACGTGGCTTCCGACATGGTGAGCGGCCTGAAGAGCCCCTTCTTGCAGGCGATGCATTCGCACTTGTCGACCACTGGCTTCTTGAACAATTGGATGTGATATAGTCGCCGGTGACGCCTTGGGGTGATCATGAGTTTCATGAGTTGAGGAAACTTCCGGGAGTTGTGGCTGGTGACCTTTGTTGATGGTAATAGCGTTGGCTCAATGCCATGCGCGCACTTCATAATTGCATGAATCTGCACAATAGTCAAGAGACATCATACCGTGAATGTCAATTTCGGCAATAGCATCGCCAGCAGCAACGCCAGCAACAGTAAACATGAAGCAAAAGGAGCAACATAATAATTACTTGTTCGGTTGTTGCACGGTCGTGAACAGTAATTTATGGGCTCGTTGTCCCTCATAGCTCCTTGT
Source organism: Tetraselmis striata (assembly GCA_006384855.1). NCBI lineage: Eukaryota > Viridiplantae > Chlorophyta > Chlorodendrophyceae > Chlorodendrales > Chlorodendraceae > Tetraselmis > Tetraselmis striata. The sequence continues at coordinate 63,239 of VCJN01003359.1, read as the reverse complement.
ACTGATTCGCAATTGCAGTTATGGGTGGTGCCACGCTGGCATCGAAGACTTACGCAAAATTGCCTTCCGTGTAGATGACTAGTGCAGCAGTGTGTGTAGTGGCAACATCGGAGGTAGGCGCGGGGGGCCGGATGCTCGGGGGGGGGGGGGGGGGGGGGGGTGACTCGCCAGGAATTGACTTAATCTCCACATCGTCCTCGTCCTCATGAGTCTCCATCTCGTCTGGGTCGGGACGGAAGCTTGAATCTCCACTCAGCTCGATGCCATCGTAGTCAGTATCGTCGCTATGGGCGGATTGGTTACCGTCAATAGCAGCGGGCTCGTTCTCAGCGTGGGCGCTCTAAGTAGTCGCGTCAGCCTCAGCGGTCTGTTACGCCCCCTCGGCACTACCCTAAGTAGTCTGGTCAGCCTCAGCAAGGTGTTGCGCCACCTCGGCGCTGTGAGCGCTGGGGTTAGCCTCAGCGGGCTGCTGCGCCGCCTCGGCGCTCTGAGAAGTGGGGTCAGCCTCCGCGGGTTGCTGCGTCGCCTCGGAACTCTGAGCAGTGGGGTCAGCCTCATCAGCAGGCGGCTGCGCCGCCTCGGCGCTTTGAGCAATTGCATGCTTCATGGCCGCCTCGAGGCTTGCTGCAAGTAAGGCTAGGATAACCGTCATGCCTCCACACCTCGACATTAGCGCCTGAAATGACTCCTCATCCATAGCCATCCGTGCAAGGGCACAGCCTTGCAGACCAATGTTCAGAATTGACATCACACGTAATGTGGGATTCATCTAATTCTGTGCAACTCGGCATTCATCTCCCACGCTGCCATGCTTGGTGCCATGCCACCATCAGACGACACCGAACGCTTCTTCCCGCCGCTGGGTAGTGCGGGGCTCGCTGGTTCGTTTTGGGGAGACGAGAGCGGCGGGGAGGGCGGCCGGGGCGATGGCGGCGGCGACGGTATCGATGCACCCGGCTCGCCCCGCGTTTCGGTCCGACCGGGTCCGGACGGAGCAGAGGCGTGACGGACGCACAGTGCGGCGGCAACTCTTCGCGGCAGAGGCGCCACACGCGCATCAGCGTATTTTCTTAGTCACCTCTACCCAAGTCCCCTCGGAAATAGTCCAACCCTCCTTCCCCTCAGCAGGAATACGGCGCTCGGAGTTGCGACGCCCCATGGCACACCACTACTCGGCGCCGGCGGCTCTCAGTAGCTGCGGGGGCTGGTAGGGGCTAGTCATTGGCGCTCACGCTGCGGTGATGCATGGTAAAGTGTACGCGCAACTGAAACTTAGCCGGTTTGAAACCTACGGTACCCTTGGCCGTTGCGTCATTGCGGAGCTTGTGAGGCGTTCAAGTACAGTGTGGCGAAAGGTCCAACGATTACGGGTAGGCGCGATGTGGGTCCAATGTACTATGGGGATGGCACAACATGCTACCGGCAGCATATTACGGAACGCGGGCGAGCCGGGCACGTCATTGCGACTACCGATCCTAGCAGAAAAGTGGCAATTACACGGTATATAGGCGATTGCACGCCCATTCCGTGGGAAAATCGCGATTACGGGCCATTACAAGTATGATTACGAGACAGTCCGGGAGGCTAGTGGTCGGGGCAGTCCTAGATGCGACAAGATGAGAGTCGAATCCTCCCATAATGAAGAGGGTCAGCAAAAATGTATGTACATACCGAGGCTTGCAAATCATCATCGGGTCCCCCATCGGTGTAGAGGATAAGGGCAGAGGCAATCCCAGAGACGCCAGCGGTGATCAAAGTGAGGATCAGCCCGCCATGTGGCTCGCTGGGGATGATGGTTAAAATACAACGTCATTCAGCCCCACATATACACCTTGCGTGCGCAGCGCAGCGGTGCGCACATCATGCATGAGTCAACATATCCATCCCAGCACAGCCGCATGGGCTACTACAAGAGACGTGTACGTACCTTTGTAGTGGCTGGGCAGCGGCCCATTAGCATCCTTGGCATCCTCCGGCTTCTTGAGAGTGTTCAGTAACACTATAGCAGTGTGACACTTGGGGTGACAGACAAGCGCCAGGCGGCGGAAGTCGTGGTCGCCCGCATATTGAAATCTCGTTGCCACCCGAGACAGGAACAGTGGAAGCCTTGCCGGGCGCAGTCAATGCAATGGGCAGGGACGGCTCTCCAATGCAAACATACAAAGACAACCACCATGTTAGCACGAACATGATGACATCATCAGCACCAGCACCAATACCAGCTTTACTTTGCACTTGCTTGTCATCACATGAGACGAAGACGACATGCACATCCTGTTCTCGAGCCTCGTCCAACATGAGCCGCATCATGATGAGGCCATATCCCATTTTGTACTTCCATAGGGCAGCGCACCAACACGGGCGCGTTCCCAAAACGCCGATATCGCGTTTTCCTCGTACACGCCGCGCAGCGCTTTTTTTACTTTGTGCAGTATCTTCTCCATTAATGATCATCTTTGCGCGTGAGGAGCTGTCGGCCGAGTTGGCGCGGTAAAGACGCGCTATGCGTGTGCGCAGTGGTTTTTACCTTTGTCTTATATGTATGTATATTCAGTTATTACGGTCATATTGGTAATATAGAGGTTTGATTACACCGGGCTATTCTGTCACCGGTACTGGTAACGTTAAGATTCTACAGTAGTTTGAATGCTAGCGACTAGTACATGTACTCGCAGTGCGCGTACCGCTTGGACTTCCCGATGTCCAGCGGCGCTAGCGACAACATGCGACAGCCATGCTACATGACGCACCCGCACCACGAGGGGAGTCCACCATATGCCTTTGCGCCAGCTGACCAGCTAGAGCAACGGCGTCGCACCTCTTGTAGGTGTGCAAGGTGTGAATATCTCTACGAGTGGACGGTCTCGACGACTAGTCTTCCACCACGACACTTGCGCACGCACCATGGCAGGCGGCAAGAAGGCGTCGGACCCTACGAAGGCAACGCCAGCCGACATTTTGGCCGAAACGCCCGCGGGGCCGACAGAGACGACACGGGACACGACAACGCTTGCGTTACTGCAAGCGCTGGCGTTGAAGGTGGACGCTTTATCGACCCGCTTGGACGAACAGGACAACCACAAGCACAAGGAGCAGCGCGACATTCCCTCGGACGACGACGAAGTCGGCGAGGGTGGCAAGGAGCCGGAGCACGACGCCCGGACAGCCGCTGCTACGGGGGGCGCGCGCGACGCCACGGCCGTGTTCATCGACCCTCGGGAGTGGGAAGCCCTCTTGCCCCCCCCCCCCCCCCCCCCCCCCGTCGGGCGCCACACTCCCGAGCCTCTGGCGGCCCCGTAACGACGAGGCCGACCGCTATCTCACTGAGGCCAACATGACTGAGTCGCGCGACGAGTACCGCCACCTGTTGTGCTATGGCGTCTACCGCGCCGCCGCTAACGCGGCGGCTAAGACAGCTCTGGCTACGCTTCGCGCGCCCGATTACCCCACGCACCCAAGACCGCGTCGACGCCCTCGACCTACTCGACGCCGCGCATCGCACGCTTGAAGCAGTGGGCGACGCGGATGAGGCCAGGCTCACCTACCTTCGACGCTTCAAGGCCAAGAAGGCCCTCACCCCCGAGGAACAAGTCGCCGAGCGACTCATCTACTCCCGAGTCTTCGACACCGCCGAGCATGAACGCTCCGCCAACGTCGTCGACGGCCTCCTGGCAGCGCTCGAGGACAAGCGCCTCGAGGTCGGCCTCGCGGCTGCGGCCAAGGCACAGGCATCAACGACCTTCAAGAGGCAAGGTGCGGAGCGCGACACCGACCGCGACAAGGCGCGGAAGGAAAAGGACAAGGCGGCGCGCGAGAGGCGGGAGCAGCAACGCCGCGAGGCGGACGCCAAGAACCGTGACGAGAACGGCGGTAGGACCGGCGACAAGACACGGAACTGACGGTGTGGCGCGCCGCGCCGAGAGCAGTTGCCCCGACTCCGACCATATGCGTCACCGCGTAAGGCGGAGTTGGCGGCACTGGCGAGGCATCGGCGCGAGCGCGCAAGTGACGAGCTGGATACGGGATGGCGTACGCGTGCCTTTCCGCTACAAGCGGCCACCCCCAAGGTTCAACCAAGGCGTCTCGTTCAACGACGCAACCCCTGCCCAACTCAAGTTCCTCGCCGCCGAACTAAATCGCTTTACGGCGGCCGGCGCGTGGGAGAAGTCGTCGTGCGCATGGTGGGTGTCCCGGGCGTTCTTCAATCCGAAGCCCGGCGACAACCAGTGGCGTTTCATCATCGACCTTCTGCGCGCGCAAGCGTCTACGGATGGAGACACTCATGGGCGTCCGACACCTGACCGCGAAAGGGGACTACATGTTTTCGTTCGACCTGCAAGACGGCTTCTATGCCATGGGCATCGCGCCCTCCGACCGTGACTACTTCACAGTCAACATCCGCGGGACCCTCTACCGGCTGTGCGGCCTTCCCATGGGCTGGTCGCTCAGCCCTTACTACTTCACGACGTTCACGATGACGTTCGTCAAGCACCTACGCTCTCCGACTACCCCCGCTGCGCCTGGCAATGTCCCGCGGTCGCGCCGCTGGCTGCGCTGCGGGCGGTGGAGGGGAGCGCGCATCTTACCATACGTCGACGATTTCTTGTTGTTCGCCTCGTCGGAGCCGGAGGCGCTGGAGCTCCGCCAGCGCGTCGCCAACTTGCTGGACAGCATGGGCGTGCTGCGCAACCCCGCCAAAGAAGGGCTGCGGGAGCCGGTCCAGTACGGCCAGCACCTGGGGGTGGACATCGACACATCCACGGGATATTTTTATGCCCCGGTGGACAAAGTGCAGCGGCTCGCGCGCCAAGCCAAGCAATTGCTGCAGCGCGCGGCCCGCGACGCCCGTTGGCTACCCGTGCGGGAGCTGCAGTCGCTCGCTGGGCGGGCTCAATACCTTTTCTTGGCAATCCCGGCCGCGCGCTTCTACCTGCGGGAGCTCCACGTCGTGGTGGGCTCCAAGTGGGGCGGCCGAGTGGGCATGACACACCAGCTGCGGCGCGACCTACAGTGGTGGACCGCTGTGCCGACTCATGCCAACGGCCGCCCTATCCACCGCCCTGTGGAGACGGCCTACATGCACTGCGACAGCTCCGGCTATGGTTGGGGTGCAGTGCTGAATGGCAGGCTGGACGGAGGCGCGGGGGTTTTGCGGGGCAGCCGACGAGCGCCAACACATCACCTGGAAAGAACTGAAGGCCGTCCGGCTGGCAGTGGAGTTTTTTTCTGCCGCACCTCGCCGGTCGCCGCGTGTTGCTGCACGAGGGCAACCAGGCGGTGTGCAGCGTCCTTGCTGGCCTCACCTCCCGCTCTCCGGCGACAATGGCGGAACTACGCAAGCTATGGTACCTGCTGGACAGCAACGGCATACACATATACATCCAAATCTCATAAGTACGAGTACGAGCGCAGCGAGTGCGACTATACATCAAGCGAAGTAAGGCAAAGTACTAGTGCGAGGACGACGAGGCGACAGGCAGTACGAGCGACTACGAGGCGACCAGTAAATAAGTGCATGACAGTATTACGAGTCCCCGTAGGGTGAGAGTAACTTGTACGTACGCCGGCGTACCAGCAGCGCGATTGTCGTACGCGCTGGTGTCACCTATAGCGGTAGATAGAGCGATGCCATATTGGCGTTTTCTTACATCAGTGCTTTAACATATGCACACTAAAAGCAGAACTAAAATGGCTTATATCTCTGTGGTTGCCAGCAAAAGAGAGATATAAGCCTAAAATTAAGGGCCAAGCAGGAGGCCAGGGTGCCCAGAACCAAGGAAGAGCCATGAGAACCAGAAAGTCACCAAGTCGCCAAGGAACATAAGGGTAAACGGAAACGTTGAAAGCCAAGAAACGACCAGAAAACCCGAAAGGTAAACATGAAACCAATGGGGACCACCGCCTAGGGGTGGGCCATCAGCCTTAGTAGTGTATTAGCAGTAGGTACTAGAGCCTATTAGAACAATCTAGAACGCTATAGCATGTGCGAGAAACGCCCTCTATCTTCGTCATATATGTTTATATTCATTTATAAACATGTGCTATACTGAAGAGACGTCATGTTAAAATGAAATTTGCTCCATCATTATTATGATTTATTGCATCTGGAATTATGCGCATGCTGTTGAATATCATAAAACAATGTCAGAATATGTAAAGGACCCGTATTGTGTAAAATGTGATTAGCGCATAGCATTCAAGCCGCATGTCTATCAGCGCCCATTGTCATAGCAAGCGCCCCTATCGCGCAAGGCCTTGGACATCGCCATCACAGGTAGACACACGACGCTAGTAGCAGAATTTGCGTCATGCGATGAGTACTGCCACGAACATGTGTATTTCTGGTTAAGATTTAGATTTGGATGATGATTTGATTTGTAAATGTGTATTATTTGTGTAGTTTTGTTTTCTTGAGGCTGGGTTGGTCGCTGATTGACAATGCCGAATGGACGCTGCTACTACCCACTTCCCCGTGGCAATGGCTTGGAGGCGCTGCCTAAATCTCGATAGTCACAAGCAGTTGGCCATGCTCAGCGCCTGTGGTGCGCAGGACCTGGGCCATGACCGATATGACCAGTTCACACGCGATACCACCAGCACCGTCTGCACCATGTAGTGCGTTCTGCCATTTCACTATCTAAGCATGTGCAATATTATTTGGATTCCATCGTATTGTCTTTGATTTATGTGTCACACACCATTTGCACATTTATCAAAGGGACGAGTCTCCATGCCCAGGCGTGCATTCCAGTTATAGACACACTTTCCGTGTATAGCATACTTTGTGTTATTCTTTGCGCCAATCATGACCTTGGGGTGTCAGCGTTGCCTCTTGAACGACTCCCTTCAATAGTCAGTATCGGATGCCCTTGAGTATATTGTGATTGGGCTATGTGTCATTCAGACAAAATAAAGTACACACGAATTTAGTGGTTTGTGGCTGCGTGATGACGAGTCAGAGCGTCATAGATTTATCGTGATCCATGAAACTGAGCTGCCGGGGCGTACTGCCCAGATGCAACATGCACGCATATTATCGTCGTCGCTTGCCACGGGCAGCTACTGACGACGTGCGCTTCCGCATTCTTGATGCGCGGGCTCCTTTGCATTCAGCAACCCATTCCACATCCGTGTGCGCATAAATATGCTCAGGCAGACAACTCGATGAGATTTATATATAACTAATCTGTTTTAATAAGTGGGCAACCGTTGCACGCGGCCATCTTAAAAAAGGGGAAAGGGGAAGCAACATAGGGGCCATGACGTTGGAGTTGTTCAAAGCACTTGATTTTTTAGAAGTCCCTCCCCCCCCCCCCCCCCATCCATGATAACTGATATACTTCCCGGCCGTAGTTATAGGTCGATCGAATTGAGCGTGCTGTGTTGACCTTTTAGTAGTGCTTTCAAGCCCACATTCGAAAAGCCGCTAGATCGGTTACAGTCGTAGATACGCCGCTACGGCAGGTCCGATTCAATTTTTTTTTTGGACCCCCCTCTCCCCCCCCCCCCCTACTTTATTTATGATGATCTCGCAGTACTTAGTATAACATGCCCAAAGTTCATTATAGTAACTACAACTGACATGAATTTTTATGCTTTCAATGCATGGTTGTGCGCAGAAGGTTTTTCCTTGCCAAATGCAAGCATAAAATGGAGAGGGGTGTGGTACTTTTTGAAACCATCACAATATTACGGTCAACATCATATGGCAACAACCCAACCATATGGTGGCCCTATCACCCCTCCATATACTGCTATGATGATGCTAAGCTGTTGTATGCCACTGCTATGGGTTGCTGCTCTCACCGCGCTCCTATGCCCTGCTGCGCAATAGTGATGCCTGCATGCTATCAAGTTTCCCTATCTTCTCAACACTGTTGGCCTTGGGCGGGCCCCTCACGAGCACATGATAGCCGGCACGCTCATATTTTGCATGTAGGCCAAACGGGGTTGTAGACAGTATGTAACACCTCATCTAGGATGAGTCCTATGTCAAGCCTGGCCAAGCGCCGTCCAAGCAAGGATAAGCATGGCCTAGATATTAAGGGCGGCGGCGGTGCGGGGCTGAGCCCCGAGCCGCTCATGCACCGCTCACAACCGCCGAATACTGTTTAAGTACGTGAACATAAAATTGAGGCCACTTACAATGTGAACCCCCCCCCCCCCCCCCCCTCTGTTTATCCGGAAAGCAAGTAGAGTATTAAAACATAAAATTAAATCGAGCCGGCCCAATTTAGGGAAATCCCATATTCAAAAAGCCGCTAGATCATATGTATGCTCCTAGATTTTTAGCGCACATTTGTTAGGACAAAACGAGTAAGAATCTACGATGTGAAAAAGCGGCGCCCTAGATTGACATCGAGGCTCTTTCGGGCCTATCCGGTACGTATCCTAGGCATTCCGGGCCACCCCGCGAGCTATACCTCGCGACTGCCGTCAACCCCACCGCTCCACCCTGGCCCGGGTCTCGCCGCCAATTCAACGCCGCCCCGCCCGGCCGGCGCCATAGATCCACCCCTCCATATATAAGTCCCATGCCCCTTTCTCGCCGAATCCGAGCTTACGAATAGTAGGGCAGCTGAGTCTATGTTTATGACCTTAAATCCTGGAATATTGCACAGTTATTATGCCCAGCCTTTACCACCATAGGGTGTAAACAACCCCTTTGGCCCTAACAAGTGCCCTACACTGAGCGTTTCAAGTACCCCCACAACAACGAGGTTGGTGCCCCGCACTGCCCTCCGTGCATGCATGTAGACCATTGCATGGTGGAATGGCCAAAGGTGGGCGAGGAAACATGTCAGCAAAGAGGCTAGGATAATTTTGCTTGGGGTGGGGCCTTAGTGGCGTGCGCATGTGCACGATGTGGCGTGATACCATCGCCACTGCAATGCCGCCTTGTGGTGCATCTTTCAGACTCGCGATATCGCTCAGTGTGTTGCGAGAAAACGTCAGAAAATTTCCATATAAACACCAATAAAAACTACGCGAGCAGGGCTACAAATTCCCCACAACAGCATGGTCGTCCGAGGCCATTTAGGCACGTTTTCAAGGTTTTAGAAATACGATGTAGAAATTTGACGTCGGTGCCAAGCAACGTGTGGTCAACACGTTGGCGTGAAACTTTACGCTAAGGGGATATCAAAACATGAAACACGGCGGCGGGACAGTGTGTTGTATGTACTTGTGCACGGACTACGCATGTTTGGCACATACCCCCTTGAGCGATGCCCACGGCCGCCATGCCGGATACCCCCTTTCACAACATTATTTATTCCACTACCATCGACGCATTAAGGTGCACGCCATTGCCGCCCCACTGGGCTCACCATCGCGCGCTATGAGCATGCGGACATGCACTGCTTTAGAAACCTTTGGCCTACGGCAAGGAGGCCGTGAGAACCTTCTCCCGCCTGGGCGTGTAACGATCACATCCGCATTTTGTCCATGACTTTGGCCATAAAACCATCATCATCGACACATAGGGCTTGGTCCAAGTCGTGAATGACCTAATTTCAACGCCCTATACGTGTATGATGGATAGTGATCATACCAGGGGTGATGTGGTATGAGTACGGAGGCTGTGGTGCCCCATGCCTCTTTGAGCACACGAGTGGCGCAATTTGTGGTTTTGAAGCGCTAGGGCCAAAAGCCCTGTTTTTGCATGAATGAAAGCGTTGACGGCAACGGCCACCGCGTGGCAATATGGGGTGTATCGCGCTATCGCGGCATTTCCCCCCAGCCGTACGACCCTGAGTAACACGCATGCACGCGCGCACGACCTCAGTGCAGCCGCGCATGGGCATGTGGATCAAATTCGCAAACCCCATACTTATGTAGAAAGGTGCACCTGTATATCAATATGGGGATTTATATAGATCCGCCTGTATGTATAGATCGCGCGCGCTGATGATGTCCCTGCTTAATGGGTCGGCGCAACATAATCTGGGAAGTCGGATCTAGGACCAGAGGGATGCCCTCTGGCCTCTGCTACGGGTACCTGTACGGCTACATATCTAGCCGCTTCAGAATATTACCTTAAGCGGTGGATTCACTAGCGCTACTGGCTTGCATAATTTATAACAACGGCGGTAGGGGTAGCCGCTAGCAGCGGTAGCCGTCAAACTCGCGACTACGGACTGGCAGGTCGAGGTCGCGCGGATCCCCTTGACTGTCGCGGCTGGGTCTGCATACTGGCTCCCCTCTAAGCGGTGCCGTCTCACGAGCAGATTGCTTAGTGCAAAGGGGTTGCCCAACTGTTGCAGTGTCTGCATAGCACCCCGACCCCAACGGAACGGCATCGGCAACTTGGGCGCGACGTAGGTGGCGGCGCTTGTTGGCACAATCAGCTGGAACAAACAGCCGGAGCTCCCGAAATGGACGCGGAGCACGCGCACGAAACCTTCGAGCAGAGCCTCAGCAAGTCGCTGGGCCTCGTGATTCTGTCTGAGATCGGGGACAAGACGTTCTTCATGGCAGCGCTGCTGGCGATGCGCTACGGCCGCTCTCGTGTGGGTGCCGGGCGTGCGCCCCCCCCCCCCCCCCCCCCCCCCGCACCCCGACCCCCGGCGCTGCTGAGTTTCCTTCCGCACCGGACGCGTCTGAACATTTTGCTCCCTGGCCCTGTAGACCGCCCTTTCTCGTTGTCGCTGCCGCTGGACGATCATTAATCGGCAGGCGTCGGCGACAGAATGCGACATGCGAGAGAGAGGAGGGGGGGGGGGGGGGGGGGCAGCTGGTATGGACGTGCCTGTCTGCCAGCCGAGGGTGGGCGCTGAACCGAACAAATGCCTCAACAGGTCTTTGCCGGGGCGTGGGGGGCTTTGGCTGTAATGACAGCGCTGTCCACTGCCCTGGGATGGGCGGCCCCAAAGCTGGTGCGTTGCCCTCGCCTTTTGCCCGCTGTCTATGCCGATGGGTACGCAGCTACACCCCATGCTGGCATCCCGTCCCCTTCCGCTTCCTCACCCTGTGCCCGAGTCCCAGCTCTGCCGCTGATGGCTCTGGCTGGCCCTCTGCGGGCGGCAGGTGCCGGAGTACGTGGTCCACTGCAGCGCCATCGTGCTGTTCTTCGTGTTTGGCCTGCGCATGACCTACCAGGCGGTGTTCTGGGAGGAGGTAGGAGCCGCTGCCGCCCGCACGAGGCGATTCCCATCGCCCCCTGGCTGCCATCACGTAACCCTGGCTGTGGACTCGCATATGCGCGGAGGCACGGGGCCCGGCCAGGCTGCACTGACACCTATGTCTCTTCGACACTGACCGTCCACAGCCCGAGGTCTCGGAGCTCGCAGAGGTGGAGGCGGAGCTGAAACAGCAGCACCTTGTGGGGGGCGACGCCGACGTCGCGGAGGCCGTCAAGGTGCGCCCTTGCGGGTGCGCAAGCGCATCGCCAGCTGGGTAGCTGCACACCATGGGGATATGCATCATCACCGAGTCGCTTCCCATGCGCTGCGGCCTGTCGGGCTATGGCTCCCCTCCCCCCAACGCCATTCGCGGTCCCGTCTCAACCTGCTCCCGGCAGCGTCACGTCCCTACGGCATCTCGGCGGGGTGTACGCTTTCCTCTGCAGCAGCTGTATACATACACTTTCACGGCGGGGTGGGTTTCTCCGCATATTTTCGGTGCTGCAGTGGGGAGACTCCGCATGTTTGGACTGCGGCCATGTGGGTTCCAGCTACTGGCGGGGGTGGGAGGTGGGCGGGGGGGGGGGGGGGGGGGGTGGGGCAGCTGGCGGGGTCATGTGCCCCTGGCTTGACGTGGCTCTTGGCTCGTAGGGTGGCGCGCAGCCCAACGGGGCCAGCGCCGCGGGCCTCAAGCAGCGCAGCGCCGCGCTGAAAGCTGCTGCCCCAGCCGCCGGGGAGAAGGCAGCCGCCAAGGTGCGGGCCCTCATCGCTGCATGCTGGGCTCACCATGCGGCCGCAACTGACAGCAATGGCTGCCAACCGACATGGAGGAGAGGGGGAGGGGGGTGGCTCAGGCTGCTGCGGGTGTGTCGTCTGTCTGTGTGCAGGAGAAGCAGGGCCTGCTCAAGAGCTCGCTCTGCCTGGTGCTGCCGACCATAGTGGTGGAGGCCTTCCTGCTCACCTTCGTCGCCGAGTGGGGAGACCGCAGTCAGCTGGCCACCATCGGGTAGGCCGCCCTCTGCGCTCGCCGCTCCGGCGCCGATACAACCCATCCCTTCTGCCCTGCGCCGGAATGTCGATGAGCTGGCGTACGATATAAGTGGACCTGTGCTGCCGCGCTCGCGCAAGTGATGCTGTAGTTGGGCGACCTGCACGTGGCTCTGGGCAGGGTGTCAGCCACCGGCATCTGCTTGCCAGCAAAGCGGAGAACACACAGAGTAGCCGTACCGGTGTTTGTGGTATTGAATTGGGACCGCCGGGCCCAGAAAGAATGAAATGTTTTTGCAACCTCTCCCCGCAATGAAATGTTTTGTCTGCATGTTGGATGTCCGGACAGGCAACGGACAGCCGTGGTGTCCGTACCGTGCTTGCGGTGTATTCTAATGTAGTTTGAAATGAATGCAATCTTCCAGTCACCCGCGAGGGAGGGAAGGGGGGGGGGGGGGGGGCAGCAGTAGGTAGCGAACCCAAAGCCAAGGAAACAGCGCTCACTTGCCCTACCTACTCGCGACTGATGGACGGCGCCCTCTGCTGGGCGCCGCCCTCAGGCTGGCGATGGCCGGCAACGCGTACGGCGTCTGCATGGGCGGCGCGCTCGGGCACGCGGCGTGCACCGGCGTGGCGGTCGTCGGGGGCAAGCAGCTAGCCAAGTACATCAACGAGCGCGTGATCCTGGTGCGTGCCGCTCGCCCGCTCCGACTCACCACGGACCTCACCCACCCCTTACCTGCCCCGCTTGCCCCCCCCCTCCTCCCGGTGTCCGCCCCCTGCTCCAGTCTTGGAACATGTGGCCGGTGGGGCGCCGTGCGCTGTGCCTAGCGCGCGCGGGCGACGCCACACCGCGCCATAGAGCTGGGTTCCCCGGCCCCCCAAAACTATGATTCGTTTGACCGCATTACGGCTGGATTTCCTTGCAGGTGTGGGGATGTTTCTGATGTAGTGTATCCAGGTGTATCCAAGATGAGATCTGCTCCTCGTAAATGGGGGTCGAAACCAATGGACATGTATTATCACGTACAATACAGTATGGCGAAGTACCTCAGAGGCTGATAACGGTGGTCACCGGGTGTGATGGGCATTGCAACATGATTGCTGACATGCTGTGCGATGCGGCACGCAGGCTGCGGGGGCCGCGCTGTTCCTGGCGTTTGGCGTGAGCGCTGTGATGGAGGAGTTGTCATGAGTGATGGCAGCGGCGCGAATAGGGGCATCACGTTGGTCATGCCGCGGGTAGGCTACCGGCTTTCCGCATGTGAACAGCACCGCCGCGCCGGTGTCCACCAAAACACAATCACAACCAACTATTGCGAAACCATTGCCAAGAAAAAAATTGAACACTCCTCTCTGCGGTACCTCATCCGCCGCAACCCATGCTATTGTGCACGCGCTCTGCCGGCGAGCAATGGCATCTGTGGCAGCATGGCAGCCGCCGGCGTCGCGGCCCTTTGTATCTGTTGCGGACGTGGCACCGTTCGGGGGGGCATCGTGCTTGGGCCGTTGGGCGCCGCGGCGGAGTGATTGCGCCGCCGCAACTAGGCTACTCATAAGTTGTCAAAGTAGTGGCTAGCCGTGGCCCCAAGGTGTTGTTCCCTCAAGTGGCTAGTCTTTGCAGCGGCTCAGAGGGTCACTATCAAAAGACGTTGTAGCGGGTCATGGCCGCCTGCGTTTGTTTGGGCCTTCCTCCCCCCGTATGTGTGCACTACCTACTTGGGTGTTTTGTCATTTCTTCCTGGGCTGCTTACCCAGTTGAGAGGTTGACTCGCCACATCAGGGCCTCGCAAACTTAGCCCACACCAACCAACATCACTCTCATCAGTAGCAACCTGAACACACTTGCTGCCATTTACAGCCGACCTGCCTTGAGCCCCCAAGCTTCTGCTCCTTTTCTGAGAGTCTTTGCAGCCCCTCACCCCGTCTTCTCCGCCCTTGATTTGTGAATCCGGAATACGGCGAACCTAATAAAAAGGTCTTCACATCTTCACCCGCCCGCCGTACGATATCACAATGCATACGGATGGATGAGCTAAGAGGCTTATACCAGGCAAGTAGGAGACTGTGAGGTATAGGTATCTTATGCAGCTACCTGTGGTACCAATACACACATGGACATTAGTATGGTGTTTATCCCTGTACGACTCTACCGGTAATGATATACTTCGGCAGATGTCCCGGGGCGAACTTTATTTCTACTACCGGTAATGATATACATCAGCAGTAGCATATCTGATTCATTAGTGCATAAACACTCATACATGCGCAAGAATACATATATGTGATATACATATATGTCTTAAATCAGATATGTTATAAATGATGAGGTACATGTCTATACGATGTACAGTATAGATGCTTCATTCAGGGAATACAGCGACTATACACAGGGGACGAGACGCCCCGGCGCATTACAGGTACCCAGCGCGCCAGCACTGTCAACCATACTCCGCGTCGTGTGCATGCCGCGGGACAGCTTTGATTGAGGCTTTGACTCCGTCAGACTGCCTGGCTGCTGGTCTTCCCGACGCCCCGCCTCCCCGACTTCGCCCCATCACTGACCCACCGCGTCATTAGGATCGCGAATTTTTGAGAGCCCGAGCTGGGCAGGCGGAACTCTGCGAGTGTTAGCAAGCGGCACAGCCTTCCTGTTGCGACGGTCGGACGATGGCCTCCGGCGGCAGCACAGCGGTCCGCCGGTCGGCGGCGGGCAGTAGAGGCGGCGGCCGGAAGCAGACTCAGCAAGTCGCCGGCGAGCAGCCGGGCAACAAGAGCATCAAGGGCGCCGCCGCCGCTGCCGCCGGGGCTTCTGGCACGGAGCAAGGGGCGCCCGAGACTGCGGGGCAGCCGGTCGGCAGCGACCCGCGCGCGCTCACCGCCAGGTGATGCGCTGCCGTGTGGCATGCGGGGAGTACGAGGGGAGGGGCCCCTTAAACAGTCACCCCCGCCAATGCAGCTGTTGTTTGCCTGGCCATAAGACTGGAGCAGCCACCCCCCCCCCCCCCCCCGCTTCCCCCCCCCCCCCCTGCGCCCCATTCCTTCCCCAGCCAGCCACCACAGCGAGCCCGGGAAGCCAGTCATCCACACATTCACCCCCTCCTGCCCCTGAGCATGCCCATCAGTAGCCCTCTATCCCTAGCGCTCCCTTCTTCCCCTTCTGCCATCACAGTGAGCCCCTGGAGCCCACGTTCCAGCCCTATACAGCCCCCTTCCGCCACTCACTGTACCCAACAACAACTTCCTTTTCCCCATCCCCAGCGCACACACACTTTCCCGGGTCGCAATTGTGTGCCCATGCGGGATGCCGCCAGCTCCCAGCGCAGCCAGCTCACAGTGAGCCCCTGGAAGCCAATCATCCATCCAATACTCCCCTGTTGCGGCCGCTGATTCGCTGAATATGTCCGTCACCTGCCCCCGCCCTCCCCCCCCCGGCGCCCCCCATGGCGCTCTGTCCCCCCGCTCTTTTATCCTTCGTTCATCTGCCTTGTCGAGTCGGCTCCCGCCACCGGTTAGCCCCAGGGCAGGCGGCCACATCACGGGGCGCTAGTCTCGCTCCTCACACCCTGGGCCCCCCCACCCCCTGCCAGGCGCTGCATCATCGCCTCCGCCGTGGCCGCCGGCACGCTGGCGGTGTACCTGCAGACGCTGTTCCCCTCCGTGGCGGGCGGCGACGCCACCGAGTTTGCCTTTGCGGCCTGCCAGTTCAGCGTGCCGCACCCGCCCGGCTACCCCACCTACCTCCTGCTCTCGCACCTCTTTGTGCGCTACCTGCCCTGGTGAGCGCTCCCCCCTCCCTCCAGGCACGTCTGACCTGGCCCCGCACGGCATGCTCGCTGATTTGCTGCCAGCATTACAATAGTTGCGTCCAGTCCAATCCTAGTCGGTTCCGTCCAGGCCGACATTCTTCGCCGCCGTGAACAAATCAGGCGGAACGCCGCGCTGCACCGAATTCAGCCTGGAAAATCCAACTGAATTCATGAAGTTGACGTGAATTCAGTTCAATTCACTCTACGGCACTGCTCAAGTCCCCCTGATTCGGTTCTAAGGACACATATCTCCTGAATTCAGTACAAGGTCCTGAAATTCATTGGATTGTGACCTGAATTCATACGGAATTCAGAGTTAATCCAATGGGTGTGGCAGATGCTGTGCTCATCTTGCAGGGGGCGCATAATGCTGACCTGACACACTTCCATTTCGTCCCAAAGCATGAAAGTGCTGAACTGCTCTGAATTAACTCTGAATTCCCTTTCGTTTTTTAAAGTTCCGCGTATCCGAATCCCTTTCGGCGCCCTCTGGTGGGGGCTTAGAAATGCGGCACTGAGGGGACTCGCGAGCGCCGTCCCTGCAACCTGAGAATGCCCCCCGCGTGTGTGTGCGCTTCAGGGGCAGCCCCGCCGCGCGCGCCAACGCGTCCGCCGCCGTCTGCGGGTCGGGCGCCGCCGCCATGCTCTTCCTCGCGGTGGAGGCCTCCACTGGGAGTGAGGTGGCCGGCATGTTTGCCGCCGGTGCGCCCCCCACCCCCCTACCTATCTTTAACCTTGCCCTCCCTTCCCCATCCCCCCCCTGCCCTCTCACCACCCACCACACACACATCACACCACGCTTGCAGCTGCCCACTCCGCCCATAATGGAAACCTTTTAGATGTGGTCCCGGCTAAACTCCCCTAGGAAAAATCGTCATTGCTCCCCTGTTGCTCCGTTATGCTCCCGTCTTCATTGTAGTCATTGCAGGCAGAGCAGGTTGTTATTCGCATTGCTCTGCTCACCGCGCCGGGAACACCAACGTCCACCACGACAAGGCGGAAGATCGCACCCAATCCCCCCTGCCCCTCCCTCTCATTCTTACTGCTTCCTCATTATCCCATCATAACTCCTGCGCCTGTTCCCATACCGTAGACCATCACAGCATACATCGCACCACCCCTCGGGGTACCTCGCCTGGGCGTGATGATATGGCCACTTGGCAGCGTGAAAATCGACTTCACTGCTGCTGACCTCTGTGTCTGCTGCTCCGTGATGCCCCCCCCCCCCCCCCTCCTCCCCTGAATCCCTATGACCAGGCCTCTTTGCCTTTGGGAGACTGGTCTGGAGCTACGCCATCCAGTCCGAGGTCAATGTCCCCCGCCTGTTTCCTCCGCCAATCCTACGGGTGCCGGCGCACTCACTGAGAAGGGTTTAAAAGAAAGAGCGCGCCGTTTGCTCATCTAAAACCAAAAAATATATAACCAACATGCTACAAACCTAAGACAGTGCCGGCACACCCCCCAGAAGTCGCACATTGTCTTCGTATAAGGGTCTTTCTTATAGTGCGTCGGTGCCCGTAAAGGTAAAAAGACTACTTGTCTGCCGTGCTGCTTCTTGCCGCCCGGGAGTCTCACAAGTTCAGCTCGGCTTGTGCGATTCCCAGCCGTATGCACCATGATCTGAGGCCACCCCGCCCTACCGCCCTGCCTGAGAGTCTCATCGCACTGCCATCCCATACGATCCCCCAATCTCCGCAATGCCATCCGGCGCCGTAATGCCGGCCGGTCTGCTTAAACTTGTTCATAGTTTTAGCCCACACCGTCCAACACAACCCCCCCTCCCCCTCACCCACCCACCGGCAATGGCGCCCATTTGCTTTCGCATTGAACTGTGGTGTGTTGGGCTCCTCAGAATATCGATTTCTTTCGCAGCATCGAGCCAGTTGTTACCTTGTTTGTGATTTGTTCTGATTGAGTCCATGGTAAATGCACTTTGCGCCTCAAAACATGCTGCTCACTTGCCGCTGCCGCTGGTGTTTCCTGCCGGGGTAGGTGTTTGCGCTGAACAATCTGTTTGCCGCCACGCTGCTGTACCTGGCCGCCCGCTACGAGGGCTGGCCGGCGGATGCCACGGCCTACCTAGGTATTATCCCCCTCTCCCCTTTCCGCATCCTCACCCTCTACTGTCCTTCCTCTGTACATGCAGTCAACGCCCATCTCCCCTATTTCCGGTGGCTGTGATTTCTGTAACGGAAATGCGGCAGATCATCCGTGTGATCATCCCGCCGGGGTTTCAGCAATCACGTGTGATTTGCACTCGCCAACTTGCGCGGTTTTGCATGAGTCCCTTGTTGAATTGAACGAGAAGTACTCGTAGCCTTGGGACCGGTTGATGCCCCCTTGGCCACCCCTTCTAAAGCCCCCGCTATCTAGCGAGCAGGGCGTCTTTAGCCGCACCTTATCTTATTGGTAGCCTTGCGCTGCAGGATGGCCCAGTTGGTTCTGCCGGTCGCTTCCGCACGCTCACCCCGCCCCCCCCCCCCCCCCCCCTGCTTCCACGCAGGCGCATTCGTCTGCGGGCTGGCCCTGACCAACCAGCACACCATCGTCTTCTACGTCGCGCCCATCACGCTGTTCGTCCTGGCCAAGGGCCGCTCCCGGCTGCTGTCCCCCCCTAAGGCGCCCCCCCCCCCCCCCCCCCCTCCCCCTTCTCTTCCCATCTCCGCCATCCACCCATAACTCCATCGCGGCATGGCGCCAGCAGGTCCGCCTGGGCTGCAGGCCGCGCGTAGGCATGTACTTTGTCACCAAGCCTAAAGTCCTGTCGCAAAGCTGCGGAACGCGGGCGGGTCCCAATGGCCGGTCCCCATTGATCCTTACTCCATTGCTACGCGTATCCCTCCCTTCGGGGGTCACATGACAACCTTGGTCTCGGCCCGCCACGAGACGGCCAGCGATCGCATTTTCTCGCCTATCTCTCAAAACAATGTGGCCTACTCATGTGGTCGATGATTCCTTACAAGTGTAAATGTCTGGGGGTTTCGTCTCTAAAACGTCTGTCTCCCGCTGACATCGAGCCAGCTCCTGCGGTGTTTCGGGTTTAAAACCCCGAAAACCCGCCCGCCTCCCCCCTCGCCAGCAGATTGCGTTGCTCACGCTGGCGGTGATCGCGGGCATGGCCCCCTACGGCATCATCGTCTGGCGGTCCGCGGCGAAGCTGCCCGGCTCGTGGGGCGACCTCACCACCGTCTCCGGCTTCCTCACGCACCTCCTCCGCAGGTTCCCCCCCTCCCCACCCACCCAAGCCCGCCGCTGACCTACTAGCCCTCCTTCCCACCCACCCCGCCCAACGCACACATCAATCTTTGATGAAATGGGGGGGGGGGGGGGGGGGGGGGGATGGGGAGCAATCAAAGCAGGATTGACACTATTGCCGCCAGGCAGTGCGAGTGAGGCTGCGGCTAGGGGGTTACTTGGGTTGGGTGGGTGAGTGTCCATCCCGGCACAGCGAGCGATGTGATGGTGCGCGTCCCTTCCGAATCGTGGCTGGGCCGGCAAAGGGTTTGCAACACGTGTTGGAGTCCTCTGTCAGTCGAACCCAGCGAAAGGCACCCGGGCGTCCCCACAAACACCTCAACATGTCCGCATCACGCATCGCGTTGGCATCTGGCATACGTTTCGGTGCACCCCATGGCATCCAAGCTGTTGACTGATATCTTCATGCAATTCGGCGTGCGAGGTGAAGAGAGGTGAATCGCGCCCAGTCGGCGATCCTGTCTTAGTCAGGGGGGCTGAGAGGCATTGCCGGGTCCGAAGGCGGGATTCTGGCTGTAGCCCCATGGCGACGTATCAACAAAAAAATGAATGTATTTCCCAATTTTTTTTCGCTTTTTTGGTTTTGATAGTATACAAAAGTATATAATAATGCTCCGAGATCTATGTTAATACCCCGTGTAATACGATAGATCTCGAAGCGTTGTTATTTACTTTTTGTACCGTCTTTTGATTGGATCGTCTGCGCAAATAGAAGGCGCACCGGATTTGTCCCTTTCGAATAGTACGCACGTGCAGAAAATGGGCTGCTATCTTTTTTAATGACTGAACTATTTCGTGATTTGTATCTTGTCCACAAGGAGAACATCCGCCAACTTTGTGAATTTCGAAAAGAAACTCTATATAGCGCAATACGGTGGCATAAATGCCTCTCTATTATCAATGATGCCGATTTCCTCTAGTAACATGTCATGTAGCCTTTGCTCGGCGGCGTGGCGAAGGGGCAGGGTCGCATGAGTGCGCCCGGATGCGCGCCTCCGCAGGGAGTACGGCACCTTCCGGCTGTTTTCGGGCGCGGAGCGGGGCGACCACCGCTTTCTATACGGCCTGCGCCGCTACGGGGAGAACTTCCTGGAGGACAGCCGCTACGTGGGCGGCGCGCTGGCGCTGCTGGGGGCGGCGCTAGTGGCGGCGCGCGGCGGGCGGGTGAGCCCCCCCCCCCCCCCCCCCCTCCTTCCACTCCTCCTTCCACTCGCTCTGTTTAACCTCCCACCCCCTGACCCGCACTCCCCAAATTATGTCCACCTCTCAACGACGCCCTCTTGAAATGAGGCTTGTGGAACTCACGGTTCATCACTTCATCGAACTCGCCCTGATTCCTCACTGCAGAGCATCCGCGATGTCCACCGTCACCCTGAGGCTCGCTTTGGGCGGCGGCCGGACCCCCTCGATGGGTTGGTGGGGCGTACAGCACCATGGCTTGTGTCTACCGTGGCATGTTGGGGTGAGCGATACGATAAGAGGCCAAGGGGGGGGGGGGGGGGAGGGGGGGTTCACTGCATGATGGGCGCCCCCCGGAACCATCATACGCGAATTCAAGCGTGACACTGACACGAAACGCGAATCCCTTACCCCATCCACACACAAACAGTAAGCGATAAATACCGTTTTTGACCACCGCTGAAGAGGAAAACAGTATTGAAATGGAGGAACAAGTCAGAGCATAGCACGAATACACCATGAATACACTGGCACAAGGGTGGAAAGTAATTGGTTATTTTGTCGGCCCCACAGACTGTTTTCAATTGTACGGTACGGGCACGGCATTGGCCGGCCTCCGATTCTGAACTAATTTAGGCTTCCGGGATGGAACACACTGAAGCCCCATTCGACAGCTGAGATGAAGTTTCTCCACCGAGTCCCCCCCTCCTCCTCCCTCCTCTCTGCGGCATGCCGTTCCAGTCCTTCTCCTCCGCCTCGCCCAGTGGCTGGTCCCTCTGGTGGCCGGGCGACAGAGTGCGCCCCTGCAGCTGAGCCCTCCTCTCCCCTTCCTGATGTCGCTCGCAGGTGAGCACGGCGCCAGGCAAGGGCAGCGCTCCGCTAGGGCCAGCGCTGCCCGGGACGCGCGTGGCGCTCTTCTGCTGGCTGTTCTACACACTGGCGTTCCACGCCATGAGCAACCTGCCCATCGAGCAGGGGCTCTACCTGGGCGTGCACGCGCGCTTTTGGATGCAGAGCCACGTGGCGGCGGCGCAGCTCATCGGCGTCGGCGCCGCGGGGGTGGGCCGCCTGGCAGACGCTGCGTGGGCGGGGCGCCCGGCGGACCGCCTGCGGCCGTCGCCCTCTGCGGCCGCCACCGCGCTGTTCCTCGGCGCGCATATTGGTGCGCCGGGCGCCGCTTCCGCTTCCCGGCCCGCATCACTATCTCAAGTCAGTCTCAAACCTCCTCGGCGCCGCATTTTATAACTGTGTTTCGAGTACACACACGCGCATGCAAACCCACGCGCGGATCTGTGTGTGTGTGTGTGTGTGTGTGTGTGTGTGTGTGTGTGTGTGTGTGTGTGTGCCTCTTACATCCGGCATAGTAACGCCGATGCACTTATTTGTATAGTAAGAACCCAGAAACTGAGCCTCGAATCGGGCGCAGCCTATTATAGTGACATTCGCTATTACTCCTCAGTAGTTTCGTCTGCATCTGCGCCGTGGTGCGTGGGGGCAGGTTCCTATTTACAGTGTTCCTATCACTGCGCTGAATCAAGAGAGAGAGAGAGAGAGAGAGAGTATACCGTTGCCCATGAAAAAATATGAATACTGCATACTCACTCATCTGGATTCACGGAACACGGAACATGGCCCATGCGCTTGATGCATCATGGGAACGCAAAGAACCGAAACCACTGGAGCCAGGGGCTCTCTTGCGCTCGTCATACTGTGGGACGCTTTATCGCCGTGTCACACGGCTCACAGCCTCTCTGACATATGCCTTAGCTGAATGCCGGCTCACTTGGCTGACTCTTTGTAGAGCAGAACCCGGCGCGCGAGCATTCTCTTCAAACCCATCGCTGATGTTTGGTTTCCAATGAGTGGGTCGGAATCCACCTGGGAGCACTACGGCCGCTTGGTCCCCCCTCCCTACCCCCCTCCCTCTCCCAGTCGCGTGCTCAGGTCCACAGTTATGAGGTCGAGGCTCATCGCGATTGTACGGTGAATAATAGTGATCAGCTCAGCAGGCTGGACTGCCCTCCCAGCGCCGGTGTTTGCGTGACTCTTTGGTCACCGGTCGACTGTCTGCCCATGCATCCGCCTCGCCCCTCGCGACCACTGCATCCCAAAGCCCAGGGTGCCTACGTCACCCCTGAGCGTGCTCCCTTTATTGTCAGAGCGCTAGGGGCGCGCGCTTCACCACTTGCTCTGCCGTCCCGCTCTCGCGCCGCCCCCTCCCCACCAGGGCTCAACTTCCTAGACATGGACGAGAGCAACAACACTGCGGTGCTCGAGTACGGCCGCGAGCTGCTGCGGCCGTTGCCGCCCGGGGCGCGGGTCATTGTCAAGGGTGACATGGTGACCAACACCGCGCGCTATCTGCAGGTGACCCCCCCCCCCCCCCCCCCACACACACACCACCCCCTTCTCTCATTCTTTGCCATTTGCCTAAATTGGGGTTCTGCGGAGGGATGCCGGGCATCATAATTTGTTGACGTCTAGGAGGCAGACAGAGTGACTACTGCTCGCGGCAATATATACCGGACTTCCCTTAGTCAATGACTGTTTTGGAGGCATACACATGCGCGCGCGAGCCTGTGTAGCCTGTGTTTTTTTGTGTTTAAAAGGCAGCTCCTCGTCGAACCCGGCATGTCCACTTTTGGCGAGTTGCCCAGCTGCGAGAGGATAAATGAAAGCGCTCTTGCCTACTCGCTCAGCACTCGGTCTTTTCGTTGGCATGTCGTCGTTTGTTTGCTCCGTTCTGACAGACCGATCACGGGTACTGCTCTCCCGCTGTGTCGCCGAGCAGGTGTGCGAGGGATACCGCACTGACGTGCAGATGGTCGACATGTCGATGATGACGTATCCCTGGTTCCAGCCGGTGGGTCAACCCGACCCCCCACCCCGACCACCGTCGCAACGACCTTCGACAAGCTCCGCCGACTCGGCGTGTGGCGCGAGCCCCGTAGTGCCGTTCTGCCTAACGATGGGCTTCGCCTCCTCGTCTGCGTCGTGTCCCGCTGTGTCGCGAACAGATGCAGGCCGGGAATCTTCCCGACGTGGTTTGGCCAAACAAGTTCTACCACCCCTACGAGCGGGACGGCTTCAGCATGGCTGCCTTTCTGGACGCCAACACTCGACCGCCTCGTGAGTGAAGCTCCCCTGCTTAAATATGCCACCCCCTCCACAAACAAATAAGTGTGGCGATCGTCGCTAGCCGCCACGTTTGTCGCATTAGTTTTCCGGCACATGGCACGAAGCAAATTATAAAGAATCGCCGACTCGCCGTGGACGGTGCACCGCTGATGAATCGGGGCTTTTTTGTGGTGTAGTGTAATTGTGGTATGTATGTATAGCAGCATATGTATGCTATGCACATATGTACATGTATGCATAGCATGCTAATTATAAGGATAGAAATATTGACGCGGGCTAGTTCTACTATCTATTAAGATGACGTTCTAATAGTATTCAGAATAAATAAATAACGTCGATTTATAAATAACGTCGTACTACCAATATATAATATGCAATCATAGCAATAATAATATTGTTATTCGCTCACCAAAAAATCGCTCGCACATATGTCGACATATTGGGTATGTGGTCAAGTATACAGTGATGTAGTCATGTGCTGCTGCGCTGGGACAACTACCACGACTGTACGAGGACGACCACCGCCGTATCCGGGTAGTCCTTCAGACGACCGGCCCGCGAGCGCGTGCTGCGTGCGATTAGGCGCGAACGCACAGCAAAATTCCCGATTCGACTCGGCAGGCTTATATCAGGCCCACCGCCTGTGTATGCTGGAAAGCTGCATGAACGATCATATTGCCGTAAGAGGTAATCATATACGCTGCATATCGCCGAGCAGGCACCCAGTTGGGGGTCGCCTGATATCCCCTGCAGCTACCTACTCCGGGCCGTTAAGTCGGGCGTGTTAACTCCCCTTACCTTCCGTTATTATCGCTGCATCGCGCGAGTGTTCGTATATGCCGGAATCGTCGTCGTTGTCGTCGTCGCTTGCTGCGCCGTGCTTTCGATATCGCGCGATGAGTCGACACTGTGAATAAAAGGCGAACGAAATTTGCGCGATGTGAATGCAAGTGGAATTTGCGCGCGTGCTGTCGATGCAGCCTCGTCCCTCAACGCGCACTCGAGTATCTGCATAATCGGTTCGGCCGTCGAGAGGGGGCAAGGACGGCTGTCGGTTGCAGAAGAGGGGGCGCCTTACCAAGGTAATAAATCATTTGGGACAGGTCGGGTAATGGGGATATTACCGTGCTCGCCATCGGCCCAGTCAACACCCGCTGATACATCGGCCTCCTCCGGCACCTTTCCCCGCCCGCGCGCTATCTGACAGGTGGCGACATATTCATGGCGGGCGGCTGGCATCCGGAGGACCCCACCCCGCACGCCGTTTTCGAGCACCTGCCATGGGGCTTCGCCGACAAGGTCGTCCGGCGCGGCGTGCCCTGGGACTTTCGAAAGTGGCTGGCCGACTCGGAGGCCGCGCTGCCCCGCCTGACGCTGCCGCCCGCGCGCAATTACACCGACGAACGCTGGGAGAGCGTCGCTGTCAAGGACTACTATCAGGTAATCCCACATCACCGACCTTGCGGCCTTACGGCACCGCCAACGCACAGGGCCCCGTGATCGGACTCTCTGAGAGCCTGCCTGGACAGGCCCCCAAAAACCCTCTTGTTAAACTCGCAACGAATGCTTCATCTATCACGCAGCCGGACTTCCTCTGTCAGCGTAATTGATACAGGGACTGGCGAGGAAGAAGATTAGGAGCCACCATGAACGTGTATTGACAGAAAGAAAGATGGAAAGTGTTCATGTGAGAGATCCATTGTGTAAAAGTTATGAAACGGTATAGACTTTTGTCCCTGAATGACAGGGTCTGGAACCAGGGTATCTGGTTCATACAGTATGGCAGGGTATGCAGAGTGGTGAGAGTACGTGTAGCGACGAGCAGCTCAAAGTATTTGCAGGTGCATTTTATTACAATGCAGTGATTAGGTGTCCAAAATGTTTATAAACCAAGTGTGGTGTCGGATTTCATGAGCACATTTAAATACAGCTGTTCTTATAGTCCGTTACTCAGCCGCAGTACGCGCCAGCGGGCGCCACTCCAGGCTGCCTGCTGGGAAGTTACATGCAGCATGATTCCGCCCGGGATATGGCGAGGACTGAGGACGACGGGGCTGCCCCTGCCGCGCCGCCAGGCCGTGCACAAGCGCGGGCACGTGATGCTGCAGTGGTGCGAGCGGAATGGCGCCGACACGGAGGTGCTGTGGGCCGCGGAGGCCATCATGGCGTCCGTCGCCGCAGACAGCCCCTACCCGGAGGCCTACATGTTCCGCAACCTGGTGCGCCCCCGCCCTGCGCCCTTGTCGGTCCCTCCGGGAGCCTCCCCCCCCCCCCCCCCCTAGCTGCGCCTGATGATGGCAATTGCCGCAATGTCGACTCTCACCATCAAGGTCTGCTGTGAAAGACTACCGTGAGCATTGCCATGCATGTCCTAAACCCCGGCCATGCCATTTGGATGCTGCTGACACGGGTGTAATACATATAACGCACTTGTTGAATCGACCCGGCGCCCCTCCAGAGCTTGGATATCAACACCAACTTACCACAGATACTGCCGCCGGTTTCCCTGCACCGCGTTGCATTGAGGGAGATATTAGTAGAGCTCTGACAGAGCACATTTTTATAATGAGAATTTCCGGTATTCACTTCTTTTGTAATGATTCACCGCAAAAGAACCATTATTACCTGTCCTGATTTTGTTCATAATCTTTTGAACAACATTCAGACGGTGATGAAGTTCTTAAGGAAATATAATAAAAACGGATTGTCAGCGCAGTACTACAACAGATATTGTTACCACAGCGAGGGCATTCCCACCGAGATGGAAGTATTTATAGCGCTGCCTTTTGGTCGCGTACTGCGCCGACAAATAAAATTCTTTCCAATTCCTTTACGGTGTTCGTCATCTTCTGAGTTCTGTTCAAAAGATGAGGAACACAATCAGTACAGGTCATGATTATTTTGTAATGAATCGTTACAGAAATGTGAATAAGGAAGAGCCAACACCGTACGGGAAATTGAAAAGAATTTTAGTGCCGGCGCAGTCCCACGACCAAAAGACCGCGCTGTACTTCCGTCTTGGTGGGCATGCCCTCGCTGTGGTGACGTGTGTGTGTGGATGTGTGTGTGTGTGTGTGTGTGTGTGTGCGTGTCCATTTCTGCGTGTCGTCATCCATGCGCTCACGTTGATTCAGGGGCATTTGGGGGTGTTGGGGCAAGGCGCGCCGTGATGATATCCCGGTTAGTATGGAGCCAATCGGGTTGTACGTAGTGACCTTCCGCGTGAGGGAGGGCGGGAGGGTGCTGAGCCCCCCTGTGCGGTGGCGGTTGGACTGCGGCCGCAGGGCGTGGCGCGCCAGCAGCTGCTCAGCACGCGCGCCGCCAGCAACGAGCTCTACGCCGGGATGGCGGCCGCGTTCCGGGAGTACCTGCGCCTGGCGGACCCGGCGGACCCGGGCTACGGGGCGGTGCAGCAGGTGGTGCGGCTGCACGACGAGCGGATCAAGGCCCGCGGGGCCTAGCGCTGCCGTCCCGCCCCGTCTGGGTATCTGTCCTGCCCCGTCCAGGCGCAACCCGCTCACCTGTTCAAATGGATTGAGAACCACGCAGCACCATGTTCATTTATTGGCTAATGTGTAGTATGCGGGGCGGCGGCGCGGTAGAGTATGGATACCGTGGATAGGTCAAACCTGCCAGGGGTCAAATCTAGGCCAAGCTACGGAGGCAGCCATGATCGCTCGCATGCAAGCCTCGTGAGAGGCTAAGTAATAGTGAAGGTTCTTTTTATCATAGGTACGTGGGCGCCTGTGTGGAAGCTGGTACTATCTGGTAATAAAATGACAGCACTGCTGACTCCCTGCCACTGAAAGCATCCTAACTCTTGCCACCTTCAGAAACGTGCCACCTGCTATTAGTAATATTAACCCCCTTACTAGACATTAATAATACCCCACTCTTTCTCTTTATCTGCGCCACCAAAGCGACGGGTCGAGACTCGCACCCGCAGCCTGTATCTTTCTGGCACGCGTGCACCGTTTCGTGGCATGCAGCGCCACGCAGACGGATGGCCCGGGAGCTCGGGTTGCCACCGGGAACCGTAAACATTCAGAGACATCGTATGAATTCTGCCATAGGTTTGTGCAGTGTCACCCAATGGAGTGCGCTGCCATGTTGAGTAGCGGCGCCTCGAGTAGCCCGGCACGCAAGCATTGATTAAAGCCAAGCCTGAAGACAACCGCATCGCACGGAAACGGGGGGATATGCCTATTTTTTTTTATGGTTACCACATCCAACGCTGTAACGAAATCCCGCCGAGATGACATGTGTCCCGACAACAAAGAAAGTCGGACTCGTGCTGCAAAAGGCAATTGTAGACATTAAATGCAAATGTGCGTGTTGATTCTTCAAAAGGGCAGGTCAACGTTCCTTTCAAATAAACATCCAAATACTCCACGGATGTATCACGGCCGCACCTGGTCGCCGTCGCGATGGACCCCCAGCAGCTAGACAGCACAAGGGAGATGGCAGAGTGGCTTGATGTATCCGGGCAGAGGATGATTTGCGCCACATCTGTGCGCTGTGACGGAGTGCACTTGTTTCCTCTGGTTTTGGGCTGCTCTTTGCTGGCGGGGCACGTAGGGTTTCATAAGGGCTTCCATTAGGATTTTAACTTAGCTTTGGAAAAACCTGAATTGAATTTGAAATTGCTCACACCCTTGCTCTTTCCTTAGCCATTGACGCTAAACTGGCCAGCTGTCTTACGGCCCGGCGGCACGAACCCGCATTGGGTCCACTAAGGAAAGCGCTTAGCGCGCAGCCCTCTGAAGGCCGAGACAACCGTGTACTTAAAGATCACGACAGGTTGCCCCCCTGCCCTCCCCTGTTGATCAATCAACGCCATCAGGACAGGTTTTTGCGGCTCCGGAACCACGGGCTCGGCCGGATCGAGGTACGTGTTCAGCACACATCTGCGCAGCAGCGCACGCCTAGCACGTGCTTGGACGGCCTGTCGCAGTCCGGCCGGTGCGCATTCTTGCCTTTGGCGTTCATCCACCTGTCGGGCCCGGTAGCGCACTTGGTGCTGGTCCAGACCTGCTCCTCGTCGAGGCCGCAGCCGGTGCCCTTGGTTTCCCCGTCCTCCAGCTCCTGCAGGGTGCACAGCCGGGCTCCCGCGTCTTCGCAGATTGCCTTGGCTTCATCATAGGTTCCGGACTGGCAGCCCTGGCCGCCCGGCAGCCTGGTGCCGCCGCACACGCCGGCGCTACCCTTGCTGCTCGGGTCGCTGAACTTGGGGAAATCAGAGCAGCACTTCTGGGAGACGGGATCGGAGTAGGTCTGGAGGTTGGAGTTGTCGGTGGTCTTGCAGGTGGCAATCTCTACCGACGGGTTGTCTTGGCTCTGCGTGATGACCTTCGTCGCGCAAGTCAGCGTGTTGCCCACCACGGTGCCGTCATCAGTCTTGCACTGCGCAGTCTTGCCGCCGTTGCTCTTCACGATCGACCCCATCGACGCCTCGCAAACGATGAACTCGCGTAGGCTCTGCCCCCACTTCTCCACCTTCTCCTTGATCCAACTGTGGCTTTGTGACACGCGGTGATACACACCTGGAGTGGACTCAGCGCATCCATAACCCCATGAGGTAACACCCACCTGGGCATGACATCAGGGAGCGCAAAGTAAGACAGTGTAAGTGCTTCCATCTGACATGAGTCCATGAGCGCATCGAATAGCCCCACTCCTTGCGAAGTCGTCGCAGCTCCCATCGCAGTCATGAAGCCAAAACCCACCTGGATATCCAGTTCTGCCCGACGGCCGAAGGCGATCAGAGGGCCGCCGCTGTCACCCTGGCACGTGTCCTTTCCCGGTCTCAGCGCACACATCATGTTGGACTCGAGCACGCCGCCGGTCATTCCTGCATCCTTGCACCGCCTGTTGGTGAGGTACTTGAGCATCACAGCTTGTAGGGTGGGGAAGGTGCCCCAGTGCTAGTTCTCTGTGTCGCCCCAACCCATGGCGCGCAGCCGCTTGTTCGCGCTTTTTGGCAGCTTGTCGCTGCCTGCGCCATCAATCAACACCGGTGTGACCACAGACGCGGTGGCGAGCTTGAGGAGCATAACATCGAAGCCGAAGGCATTAATGTTGTATTTGGGATGAGGAACTTCCTTCACGACGTCGATTTCTTCAAAGTGCACGCCCGCAGTGCCCTCGAAGACATGGTGCCGGCCGATGTACACCTTCCAGTCATACTCATCTATGCAGTGAGCAGCAGTCAACACCACCTTGGGCGCGATGAGAGTGCCGCCGCAGAAAGGGGTGTATTCGTCGTCGCGCTCGAGCACGTTGGCCATGTAGGTGTAACGGCCAGGAGTGGCTTCGAAGCCCTCGACGATACGCCCCCCAACCGACACGTTGCCCAGGGCCTCCGAAAGCTCGGCGGTGCCGCTGTTGTTTGGAGCCGACGGGAACTTTCGCGACATGGCCTGCTTCGCCGACACAGCGGCGGCTAGGGCAACAATGACTTGGGCGCCAGAAACGCTCGCCGGAGACTCTTCGGGAACGGGGACGGTTGCCTGAGGCGCACCGTCGGCTGCGATGTTCCCGCCGGTGGTGGCCTGCGCACTCGCCGATGCGGTGATGAGGAAAAGCGCTGCCAGCGGTAGTGGGACCGGCACGACGCGGCCATGCCGCCGCGACGTCATAACTGCGATCGCCTTTAAGGCAATTTCGCTTGCTCTTCTTACAACGTGACAGCGTTGGTCGACCGGATGGAATGGAAGTCGCAGTTGCGGCGGCGCACAGTGGGCACGCCAACCAACAACAACATGGCTGCGGTGCGACTCGTACGACGAGTCGCTACTCTGGAGGTAATGCCCTGGATTTTTCCGTTGTGGATTACTTTTGCTTTTAATCGGCCGCGGATTGCTTGAGTGATAGCGACCATACCGTCGCTAACTAACCTGTTCTGATGCGCTCCGGGAAGTTAGTGCTCGCTAGCGACTAGCAGAGGAATGGGCTTTTTCATTCCAGCTCCTCGTTATTAATCAATGTCTGCAGCAGCCCCTGAGCGATTATACGGGAACTTGTTCATGCCTTTTATTCCTTATGACATATAGTCGCTATATATATGTAGCGACTATGGGACTGCGGGGGCACCCTCAGCTCCCCCGGCCACTACTGCGCGCCTGCTGCGGGCCACTGTATTAACGGGTACTACGGCGGGTACCTATAGATACTATTTATTAGTTGCATGAGCTGGGTGCAAAAGGCGATATACCACCTATACTGCAAATAGGCAATAGGAAACAGCAGTTGCGAGGTACTGTATGGTACGGTCGCGTAGCAGCAGTCGCTCTAGTAGCTCACGCACACACACTCGAACACTGTCACAGATAAACCTTAGACACCGACGCACACACACACAGACACACACGCACTCACTCACACACACTCTCACCCACCCACACACATACAGTAAAGACGAACACGCTTATTCTACTTCACCTGTCTACCCCTTTCGAAAGAGCACAGTAGCTCTCGGTATACGCTGGCTGGCGAACCGCTGAACTGCCGTCGTTACGGCCGCCCCAAGTCGCACCGCCGCCGCCAAGCAGGGTGTGGTCGCACCCGCCCTGCTCGCAACCGGCTCACCCCCGCGCGTCGTGCGTCTCGCCCGCCACGTGTAGCAGCGCGTGCTGCACCTAAAGCTTTCTCGCCCTGTCGCCGGCAGTCGATATAGGCAGGGGCCGGGCTCTGTCGGTCACGATGTCGGCGGACGGTGTTGCGGCGACCGCACCTGAGGAGGAGCCGCGTCGTTTCGGCGGCGGCGTCGGTGGCGGCTCGCAACAGCAGGTATGACTCCCCCCTCTCTCCCGACCCCCTTCCCCCTTCCCTCGCCCAGGGACTCTGCACCTTGCATCTGCGGACGCTCAGCTCAGCAGGCACGGTAGGTAAAGTCCTCTGCCTCTGAGCTATCAGCGCAGGCGTAGCCCCCCCCCCCCCCCCCCCCCCCATCCCGCCTCAATTATCCGCTCACTACACTACCAAATACGCTACAAACTGATTGCGAAATGATGACGCTGCTTTCGATAGGGTGAGACGTACGCCACAACTCCAACTCTGCGCCTATGATTGCCCTCCCCCCCTCGCCGTTATCGCTCTGCCCCCCCCCCCCCCCCCCCGGGCCCCACATGCACTGACGAGCCCGGCATGGGGCGCCCCGCAGCCCGCTGCGCCAAAAGCTGCACCCTCTGGAGGCGGCGACGTGGCGATCGGCGCTCAGATGGGGCTGCTCAGCGTGAAGACGCCACAGTCGCGGCCCGCCGGCCCCAAGCGCTTCATCCGGCAGGCGGTAGGTGACGGCCTACGCGCGCCGGATGCTGCTGCCACAGGGGGGGGGGGGGGGGGGGGGGGGGGGGGGGGGGCTTTGCGGGGCTGTTGCTGTTTCACAGATGTGGGCTGCGCGCCTGGCAGGTGCCAGACGAGATCCTGCAGGATGCCGCGCTGAACGAGGCCATCGCCGTGCTGCCCGCCAACTACAACTTCGAGGTGCACAAGACGGTGTGGCGGCTGCGCAAGGAGGGCGTGCGCGCGGTGGCGCTGCAGTTTCCGGAGGGGCTGCTCATGTACAGCTGCGCCCTTGCGGACATCTTCCGCCGGTGAGCCGCCCCCCCCCGCCCGCCGCGGCTCTGGCATCGGCATCGTGGGCGACGCTACATGGGTGGTATGGGCGATGTGTGTGCTGGACCGGGGGGTTGAGGGGGGGTGGCGGCGCCGTCTGCTGCGGCAGCTACATGCGGTATGACGGATCCGTTGGTCCAAGCGCCGGCCAGCGCAGCAGCTCCCAGCAGTGCGGGTAGCATGTGTCAGGCACCCGGGTACAAGCCTCGGCCGTCTGCAGCTACAAGACGGCCCTCGAATCCTTCTCCCGGGATGCTCCCCGGTGTTCTGCTTGATGACCATGACGCAGGTGTCACCGGCACAGGGTGCTCTGTGTTGCTGGACTGCTGCCGGAAACGGCCCCCATAACAGCGCTGCACTCCAAGGGTTTCACGGTTGCCAGCGCTGTCCCGCTCTGTGGTGGCCCCGGGTAGGGGAAGGAAAGGCTTCAGGGGGAGAACTTAGGAGTTGGTACCATGGCATGGCCGGGCGGCAGTGCGCAGTAGGGAGGGGGGGTACCTTATTGGGGGACCGGACTGGGAATGAGGGCTAGGCAACTAGGGTTCTGGATCAAGTCGCCTAGGTCATGATAGGGCTTGTCACCACAGCACCCCTGATTGCTTGAAATTTGCCATGTGAGACAGTGCTGTTAGGGGCCGCTGAGCCCCTTTGTGTGTGTGTGGGGGGTGGGCGCGCAATGGCGTTGGGCAGCTTTGGCGGCGTGCGGCACGCGTACGTGCTGGGCGACGTCACCTTTGGCGCCTGCTGCGTGGACGACCTCAGCGCGGCCGCGCTGGGCGCCGACTTTCTGGTGCACTACGGGCACAGCTGCCTGGTGCCCGTGGACGCGACCCGCCTGCCCTGCATGTACGTCTTCGTGGACATCAAGTGCGACGTGGGCCACCTGGTCGCCACCGTCCGCCACAACTTTGAGCCCGCGCAGCGCCTCGCGCTCGCGGGCACCATCCAGTTTGCGTCCTCCATGCAGGTGCGGCCGCCGCGCTGCTCCCTCGGTGCCACCCGGCACGCCGCCGGCACTGCCTCGCCCTGGATCGAATCGATTGCTTCTCGCTAGTGCCATGGCGGCGAGACTCCAGCATGACCGGCCCTGACTGGGCTCGCTGTCTTATCCATTTTGACGCGCTTTCAAGGATTCGCGAGCCAATCAGCATCATAGCACATGCTTTGAACCCCAATTCAAGCTGCAAAACAAGTCATTCTTTTCGGGGCCTTGAGGGAACCAGTTAAATGGTTGGGGGGGGGGGGGGGGGGGGGCGCTAATCTCCGACCTGGTAAGGCAGTGTGGTAGGGTGCAAGAGGACAAGGAAAGGACGCACAGGACACGATAGGACAAAACCGGGTAGGAATGGCCAGCTCATCTGATATGAGATGTCACAATAATATGATACGGCACGGCAAGACCGGAAGGTACATTATTACAGAAACTAATCACCGCTGTGATCGCAACGGTCAATGGCAGCGGCACCCCCCCCCCCCCCCCCCCACTTCGCTCACACACACTGGTTGACCAGCCTGTCGCACTCACTCACACTCACATGTGGCGGGGTTTGCTGGATGCGGGTTGCTTGCTTCCGCCCCGATGGCTGAACCTCCTCCTCCCCGCTATAGGGGGGTGCTGCCTAGACTGAGACTGAGCCGGGATTGGATTTTATTGTTTTCCGGGGGGGGGGGGGGGGGGGGGGGGTTACGATTCTCTAAAGTTAGTTCGGCGTGTTTGCACGGGGCTTCACACAGTCGGAGGGCGCCGGGTCCTCCCAAGGGCGAGGCCTGCACGCACTCCGACATCTCCCCAGCTACATACAGCACACCGCGCATTCGATGCGTTCTGTCGATATATAGTGGCGGCGAGAAAGTGGGCTCCATGATTGGGCTCGCGCGCAAGCAGCAGGTTCATGTATACGAACATTCCCGCCTGGATTTCCGCTCAAGTTTGGTCTACATTCTGGGAGGCCGGGCTCGTTCTTATTCGCAATGCTTCTATAAACCTGAGTATTCCCCTCGGGTATCACTATGAGTACAGCTGATGCGACACGTTGGCCCCACCTGTAGGCACTGCTGGTGCACCGCTACCCCGCGCCGCATCGGCAACAATGGCAGTTGGGCAAACTCCAACCAGCGAATGATCGTGTAGGGTCTCAGCCCCGCGGCGGTGCTTTGCTGGGCACACAGGAGGCTCGCGTGGCGCTGGCGGAGACACACCCCAACATCGTGGTGCCGCAGGCCAAGCCGCTGTCGCCGGGGGAGGTCCTCGGCTGCACGGCGCCCGCGCTGCCCAACAACGCGGAGGGCTTTGACGCGCTGCTCTTTGTGGCGGACGGCCGCTTCCACCTGGAGGTGGGTGCGCGCGTGTGTCCCGCGGCGGAGCTGCCGCCGGGAATCGAGCCCCCAAGGACAACTCGTCCGCTCTTTCAACGCCTGTCTCATGTAGATCCTCAGTCCCCCATCCCAGAAGTCCCTTTTAATTGGGATCGCATAGGTCCCATAGGTTTAGAAGAATGTTGCGCCACATGGCGCCAAGCGTTCCGTTCTGTTTTTGTGGCTTATTCTGATACAATCCGAGTTATTTAGTGTCGTCCATTTATTGAGTGTTATTGGTTAGTATTACATAGTGGTATTGGTGACGAGGGGGGGGGGGGGGGGGGGAAGGGGGCAAATGCAATAACCACACGCCAAGCTCCACGGTGTTTACCGCACTCCTGGTTTTTCCCTATTTCTTGTACGATTACTTTTTTTTGCATCCTCCTCCATTGCGTGACGCCCATAACGTCGCATTTGCTGCACAGAGCGTTCTGTTGTTCATGCCTATGAAGGGTGCCTCGGAGGTGCTGCTGCAGTTTCTCCGACACCCGAACAAGTACCCGGTCCGATCCGCTTGCTGATCTCTTCAATTGACTCCGGTAGCGAGAGAGGGGGGGGGGGGGAGGGAGGCTCCGCCAGCCATGTACGGCGGGACATACCTTGCCACGCATCTGAATGAGGCTCGTAAATGCGTGCGCGCGGGGCCGGAAAGAGGAGGTCGACAATGCGGAGGGGGGGCTCTGCGCCTTGTCTGCCGATGCGGCCGAGCTTACGCGCTGCGCACGCGTGCCCCCCTCTCCCCGGCTCCCGCCCCCGCAGGCGATGATGATCGCCAACCCTACGCTGCCGGCGTACCGCTACGACCCCTACGCCCGCGTCATCACGCGCGAGGAGTACGACCAGCAGGGCATGCGCGCGGTGCGCCGGCGGGCGGTGGAGGCTGCCAAGGGCGCGCGCATCTTTGGGGTGGTGCTGGGCACTCTCGGCCGGCAGGGTGCGCGCCCCCCCCCCCCCCCACACCCCTTCTCCCTTCCCTCCCCTCTGCCACAGACCAGCGCATGCCTGAAGTATCGCACCGTACGCATACTTTGGGTTTGAAAATAAGCAGTGTTTACTACCCGCCACCCCCCCTCCCTCCCCCCCCTAAACACACCCACACAATCACAAAAAGGATTTACTAGTTGAACAATGAAATTTCAACATACATCGGAATCACCCACAAATACAGAACGGAATGATTGTCAATTGATTGACGCGATATTGTGATACGATTTATTGTTTTTGATTTCCTGATCAGATTACATTGATTGAGGTGTTTTCGAGGCTCGATCCCGGGCGGCCACTCCGCCTCGAAGCACATGCCGGCAAACCCTCGGACTATCGTTTTGCCGCAGCTGATCATGCAGCAGGGCTGGCCTTGCTGCGCATGGGTGCTCTCTTCGTACAGTGGGCAGGCATGGCTTGGTATTATCGCGTACGTTCGCGCTCACTCTGGGTTCTGTGAGCGAACCCAGAGTGAGCAGCTGTACTCTAAAGTGAGCAACTCTTTATGGTGCAGGGAACCCGCGCATTGTGGAGCAGCTGTGCGCGGAGCTGGAGCAGCAGGGGAAGGAGCACGTGGTGGTGCTGCTGTCGGAGATCTCGCCGCAGAAGCTGGCAATGATGACCGGCGTCGACGCGTGGATCCAGGTAACTGGCTCCCCCCCCCCCCCCCCCCCCCCTATCCACTTGTCTTCCAGCATCCCGGGCCTGAACTAATTCGCACCAAGCATCGAACGCTGAAGATCATATTTGTAACCAGCAGATCAGCAACTCGCATGAAATAAGTGTATATCGATATTTTAAGCGCCCACTGAATGTACAGCGTATCGTCATTTTGTTTCGTGCAGTTTTAATTATTAAACTCGGTCAATTCGGTTTAATATGTGCACATCACCTGCCAGGCATTATTAACCGCCGTCTATTACTACCGTATAATTCCCCCGCGGATGCCTATTTTAAATCTTAAATATGAACTCATTCATCGCGTAGCGAATCGGGCGGCGAAATGGATTTGTCTTTGGTCACTCATCGTGGTATAAGGATTAGCGACTGTATGGCGACCCATAGCGACGATAAATTGAATGGAGCGCATTTGCAGTCTGCATCGACAAAATCTGCTACGTGTAGTACGAGTACCCAGGTACTCGCACTCGAAATCGATGAAACCGAGTCGAATCGCTCAGATTCAGATATGATACTGTATCGCGCCCATTCAGCGACGTTCGGATAACCGACGCTGTGCGGCCCTGCGACTCGGCTGAGTCCGTGCACCGACGCCGGCACCTGCAGGTCGCCTGCCCCCGGCTGTCAATCGACTGGGGCGAGGGCTTCGCGCTGCCCACGCTTACGCCGTACGAGGCGTGGATCGCGCTGGGCAAGGTGCCGGGCTTCTGGGAGCGTGAGGCCGGGAGCGCCGACGGCGTGGACCCATACCCCATGGACTACTACGACCGCGACGGCGGTGAGTGGAACAGCAGCTACCACCGCGCCAAGCCACCTCGTCGACGAGACAAACCCCCCTGCGAGGCGGCTGCCTGTGCCTGCAGCGCGACGGGCTGAACTCCGGAGGTGATAACATTACCCGGAAGTGGAGGGGAATACAGAGGGCTTTAGGGCAACACTCGGATTGCTCTGAGTCGTTATAGCCGCGCCTGACGACGCGCGCCACGGCCGCGGCAAGATCGCTTGCGTAGTTCTGTGCTACACACCTGTAGCGCTACTACGAGTATCTCTTTTAAATATGAACTTTTTGGTTACAGGGAGAGCGTCCGGAGAATGCACTTTTAGGGGATGTAAGCCCTGGGCCGTAGCTTCAGTACAGCCTCGGAGCCTCAAGGCGCTGATGACGATGAAAATATAATATAACATCATCAATTTAAATCGTGTATCCGAAATACTCTGGTCCACGTAGATGCGCATCCAGCGTGGGTGCTGCTGGCAGGGGCGTCTGGTCGCCATGAAGCGCCGGCTCGACCCAGTCGGTCGACGTCTGAGGGACACGAAACACGCGGGCCCTAGAAGCAGGCAGCGGCCACAGCTTGCCCTTGAACGGTCGAAAGCGCGCCGACGCCGACGAGTGGCACACGCATCGAGTCCGCCAGCGCCACGCCCTGGCGCGTGCGGACTTGACCGCGCTTCCGCTCGTCAAAGTGAGCCGACATGCCCCGCCCCCGGGCGTCTCCAATAGGCGCCGCCACTCTTACCCCAGAATTGGGTGTCAGCCCACCGGTCGGTGCGCGGAGCCGGTATCACAACGTAACCACAGGCGACAACACTTTGCAAAGCACGCAGCAGCAGTTGAACTCATCGGGAATGCCATGCATGAGGGTGATTGAATCTACTTGGAGAAGTACAGTTCCGGTCAAAGCGCAGATGGCGACAACAGTTTCACAATATCCGTAAATGGTTCGCGATCGGTGATGTGTAACGGCGGACGGTGACGCGTCTATCTAGGATGAGGCTCCGCCCGCCTTGGCGGCCTCCTTCTCAGCCTGCGACAGCAGCCTGCCCTCGCGGCGCTTCTCCTCTCGCTCCGAATGTCTGTCGACCAAGAAATCAGCATGCTCCCGCATAATGCGCGTGAACTTTGCAAACTCCTCCATCACGTCCACCAGCCGCTCCCGGAACGGAGAGTCCGTCATCCTGCCGGAATCGTCAAACTCCTGCCAGGCCTGTGCAGCACAGTCTCCCCTCATCAGAACCTACCCCTAAACCCTATCCCCCCCCCCCCCCCCCCCCCCCTCCCCGCGCGGGGAAAATGATGGTTGTGAAACAGTCTTTCCCTCAGCCGATCTACTATTCCTTGAGGCACAAACTGGTACATCAGCCCCCATGCCTCTTGTGCGCAGGTAGGGCCTAAAGCCACACCTTGGGGACGCTGCTCTGATTGGTGCAGCATGGCATTCGCATCCACCGCGCGAGCACCCGCATGCTGTTCACCGCATTGAAGCTTTGGCTGCCCCCATTGACCTGCGACGCGGCGAGGCGCGGTCAGGTCATTGTATGGGCGCAGTGCAATGCATAGCGGAAACGTTGAACGGCGGCGGGGGGGGCATCCTGTGAACAGTCAGCGACCGCAGGCGGCGGCATGCCGACACCGCTGGGAGGTCCGGCTGCCACGCACCTGCATCACCACTGCAGTTCTCCCCTGGGTGGGGCGGACGCTGCCGGTGTTGAGCGGCAGCCAGTCAATCTGGGTTTTGAACACGCCGGTGAGGTTTCCATGCATCTCGGGGGAGCTCCACACGTGGCCCTCGCTCCATGTGCTGAGGTAGCGCAACTCTTGCACCTGATGACCGAAACCGCTCGGCAAGTTTGTAATGGCCCATTCATGGTGCTTGCAGGCGTGTGAACTCCATCACTTCGATTAAACGCCATTGTCACCTTGGGATGTGCCTCCAGCTCCGGGTCGCGCAGGGGGAGCCCGCTGGGGCAGTAGCACCGCACATCGAAGCCGCAGCGCTCCAGGACCCTGGCGGCCTCGAAGGCCATCAGGCGGGAGAAGGATCTGGAGGGCAATGCGGAGGGTAATGTCGACAATCAGCAACCATGGTTTGTTTCACAGCAGGCAGGCAGAGGCTTGAGGCGCCTCGTAGGTGGCATCCAGGCATGGCGGCATCCAATCGCTATTCATCGCATGCAGCGGAGATTGACTGCAAGTTGGCACAGGACACGGCACCCTGTTAGCCCAACAACCTTTCTCTGAGGGACCCGTATATGACAAGAATCCTCGGTGCATGCTCCATCTGGGCGCCCTGTGGCCGAAAGTTGGCCGCATCTTGGATCTCTATGCCGTCCACCCAACCAGGCTCTGCGGCCTGGTGAGCCAGCCATCTGGACGGCACACGCGCACCAGCATGAGCGCGACGCCGCATGTCACAAACGGACGAAACAGCATGTGTGAGTGTCCCGCAGCCAGCCAGAATGATACGGGCTAAGACTTTCTACGACGCTGGTTTGCTGCATGCTGCGGGCCTAACATTGCTTGCATACGTACCCTCCGCACTTCGCGCCATGTACCTGTTGATGCAAATAACACCGCATGCCAATCAGCGCACACGTGTCGCCCGCAGTGTTGCCAGACTCGTCAGAAGTAGCTACGGCACACTGTTGTCCGTGCGGTGGTACCCGTTTTGAGGGTATCGATGTGGACGTGCTCGCACTTTTGTAAAACTGGTAGAGTAGCCTGCTTGCTCGGCAAACAGGTCCCAGTCGACGGGACTGTCGTCCGAGTCCGCCGATTCCCAGTCGGGGAGCGCACTCGCCGCGCCGCCGGACGAGGTACCCTCGGCACACAGAGGCCGGCTCCCCGGAGAGCCTGGCCCCCTCCAGCCAAGAAGCTGCCTCTGCCTGGGAAGCTTCGTAAAGGGGTGCCTGAGCGACGCCGCCGTGGGGGGCAGCGGCCCTCGTGCTCGCAGGAGCGACGGGCAATGCTGCGGCGGCGCCAGAGCTGCGCCCTTTCTCATCGTCAGAATTGGGGCAGCGAGCCGGATGCGAAGCGCTCCCGCCATCGTTACCGCCAGCTGCCACACGCTGTGAGAGACGCCGCGCTGGTTTGCGCTGCGTGAACCCGGCCTGCGCGGCTTTGACCTGCTGTCCCGTTGTTCGACGGTTTTGCCCCTGTAGTGTGAGCTGTGAGGTCGTCGCGGCGTGATTGACATCCGCGAGTGTTGTGCCAGCAGCGGGCGGCTGGCGCTGGTACCGGGATACCCTGTAGCCATGGGTAATTACCCCCTGTTGCTGCTACAGTATATTCATAACGATGGGGAGGTCGCCATCAACGATCAGGCGGATGCGAGGCGGGGACGCCACGCGCGCTCCGCCGGCCCTGCTACTTAGCGCCTGTACTTAGTGCCTTGCCGGCCGCGCTCACGTGCCTGCCGCCCTTGGTAGTACAGGTACCCCAGGTACCGGTACTTTGCCTTCTTCGCCCGACTCTCCTGGTGTAACCAAACCCATCAGCACTGCGAGGCGACCTGATGCGGCGGTAACCGACCAACAGCCCCAATCGTTGGCACGCATCCCCGCGGCAGCAGG
Source organism: Tetraselmis striata (assembly GCA_006384855.1). Classification (NCBI taxonomy): domain Eukaryota; kingdom Viridiplantae; phylum Chlorophyta; class Chlorodendrophyceae; order Chlorodendrales; family Chlorodendraceae; genus Tetraselmis; species Tetraselmis striata. The sequence continues at coordinate 22,756 of VCJN01003359.1, read as the reverse complement.
TAGTAGGTAGCTATTAAGGGGGTTTGTCTCCCTAACTACAGGTACTGTAGAAGTGCAACTCCATTCTGCTTATTTTCCGACAGCAATGAAACCGGTACAGGAACCATACGCAACCTCCTAAATTTTAGGAGGTATCCCCATACATGCCGCTCTGCAGTACCGGTATCCCACTAGTATTTTACGAGGTTGCCTGCCACATTGTTGTCGCTAATAAATTGTACAGCTCACTACAGGGTACTAATTCTTATTAATCCTTATCCCTCACCTGGACATCATCTCGTCGCAAGCATATGTTATATTATTCAAAAGAGCAGGCGATGCGGGACAACTGCAAAAGGGTACAATTCTGACCTCAGTCTATGGGTTATTTCAAGAGCCCTATCTCCTGGCATTAGTAACTACTGCCCTTGGTCCTTGGTCCTTAGTGGGTCCTTGTTGGACCCAGGGTACCCCGGTACCCTGAATCCGTTTTTTCTCCCTGTGAAATCCGCATTTTTCCCAGTGAACAGCTGGCTGCCGTACATGCGCCTAATTTGGACCGTATGGCTGAAGTACGGCACCCGGTTGTTACCAAAGCATGGCACCTAGGCATCTTTGCCGGTTGGCCTTCTTATTAGACGGAGAGGTGTCCTTCCTGATTGACACCTAGGCAGCTGGTATAAATTGCCAGCCTCCGCTCCTTGTAATTCAGTCAACTGCTCTTCCCAGAAATGTTCCGACTCACTCTTTCTGACTCGTGACAGTGCCACTCAGCCACCACTACCATGGCGACAGCGACTACCTTTCGTCCATCGCCCACGGCTCACATCAGCCCTTTGCTTTTCCATCTTGCACCTTGCTTGCTGGCACTCGACGTGACTCGACGCATGCGTGCCGACTCTCGCCGACTCTTCCACTATAGTGACAATGCCACTCAGCCATCATTTCAATAATCTCCCTCCGACAGGTTTTTGGGCCCTCTCCTTTGCTTCGACGTCTTGCCCCGTGCTCGACGCCTGCCATAGGCTTCAACCTGCGTGTATCTCGACCCTCGACAGCTTTCGACGATCGACGGCGACGTGCGACGAGACTTTTCTTCCCATCCGCCCACCCCTACAATTCTATACATCTTCCACGATATGTGCGCCATCCTTCCACCATGTCTACCAGCATCACCACCGGCATGATGAACACCCCTCTGCCTAATCTAGCTGGGAGGAGTGCGGTCAAAAAGGACCAGGCAACGATCCACCGCCGCCTGACTTTAGTGACAGTGATACCAGCCAGTTCTGAAGGCGCTTTCAGCATGCACGGTGCGCCATACAGTGACTCCAATGACATCCAATGGATCAAGCCGTCTGCAGTAAAGCTGACACTCGACCTCGCGACGGTCCCCGTGTGGGACCAGAACATCTCTACGCGTGATAATGCTCAGGCCGTCAAGATCTCCCTCGGCAGCGCCGGCAACCTATACACCACCAAGGGAAAAGGCACACACCATGAGCAGCTCATTCTTCTGGCAGCCATGCGCCACGCGACAGCGAATTATCCCATGGCACTGGCCATCGTCGACAACATCAGCATGGACTACATGTACTGTGGATATATATGCAGCATGGACGGCCCTATTTACTGAACTCCAGGGCTCGGCCATAGAGAAGCGCATGCGCTTGGAGGAAGAAATCACAGCAGGCCAGCTCCCAAATGAACCGGTCCAGGTTTACGTTCGCCGCTGCCGGGACCTCTGGAATTTGTTGCGCAAGGCACATGGCCAGTGGACTTTCGAGTACGTGGCCAACAACCACCTCATCCTAGGACTTCACCCAGCATACGATCACATTGTCGACGCCACCATCTCGGTAACCAATGTCAACAAGAGGCTGGCAACCATCATAAGTGCCGGACAGAACATGGAGGCGCGCACGCGTCAGCGTCAGCACCGCGCCCGTTCACGCACGCCAACCCTCACTTCCTGCGACCCCAAGGACCAACTACATGCCACCAGGCCCAACATCGTCTGCAACAGGTGTGACCGTCCAGGCCATACTCAGCAAAAGTGTATGGCCAGGCGCCATGCCAACGGCCTGCGTCTCCTGGGTGACAGCGCCCCACCCAGCACCGTGAACAACCCTAGCTATGGTCACTGTCAACGCGCGCCTGCGGAGCGTCACGTAAACGACAACTATACCCATAACTTGCGCAACGACTACAACCATCAAAACATGCCTAAGCGGCAGCAATATTGGCCCACCCAGAGCGACAACGACGACATGCAGCGCCATCACCAGCCATTCGGCTTCGTCTCCCCGGCCGGACATTACCCCCAGGAACATCACCCGGCCAACAACGACTCCGACCAGCAGCCGACCGGATGCCATGAGGCCTACCCGTTAATGGGTGTGTCCTCGTTGGCACCACAGCACAGCGGCATGCCCGTTGTGCTCACCTGCACCACCACCGCCCCAGGAGGGGCAGCCACCGGAGCACAAGAGGGGGAGGGCGAGGACAGCGCGGAGGATGACTTACATAAACCCTGGCACGTCCCCTACTCCGACTCTTATGACGACTTCGAGTCCCCGTTCTCACACTCATGGCGTGTTCACCACTCCCGCCCTCACCGCGACGCAATCTCGATCTTCGATACCCCCGACATCCCCCCCCCCCTCCCCCCCCGCTGGAACATTTACTCCCATCCCTACCCCCTCGATCCCCCCATCCACCTATTCGACATCAATTGGCAACGTCCTCAACTTGTCCCCACCCCAGCCCAACCCCTATGCCTCGCCTCACCCACATTCCCAGCCTCAGCGGCGTTGGCACCCCACATCCTTCATGCGGAGCAAGGCGCACTGCGTGGCGACCCGCCACCAACACTACCGCTCCTCACCACTGCGCCGATCCTCCCGCTGCCAACCTCTCTGGTTATCGACCATCTCTTTTCGCCATGTCATGGCCCATCGGCATCATTCTAAAGTAGAGGCTCTGGTAGAATATGCCTTCACCATCCACAAGATCACCGGCGCCGACCCGTCGCCCGAGGCTCGTATTATGTGGACGCATCGCCTACATGTCTTCAGCGACAAGTACCCGGACCGTCTGCCCCCTTAAGCGTTTCAGGACTGTCATGCCAGGCCCCCATGGACGTCAACGACATCACCATCGCGGCGCTAGAGACCATGCGTCCGGTCACCCTCATCGTGTCAGGCCCACCGTGTCAACCATGGTCGCGCGCCGATTCACGCCTTGGCTGGCAAGACCATCGCTCTCGGGCCTTTGCTTCAGTCATCAGTTTCATCCGTTTCTACCTGTTTTCTCAGCCTACACCAGTGCGCTACATTGTGCAGAATCTTCTAGACGCGCTGGCCTTACCTGAAGTACTTTCCTCACTTGGCGCATGCAACATCGTGCGCGCGGCGTCCTTCGGCTCGGCGGCTCACCGCGACACCCTTCTGTGGACCATTATCGCTCAACCGCAAGACATCCGGAGCCGCGGCAACAACGTCGCCGCCATCAAGCTCGCCGACCCCGGCCCCTTCAGTGGCTGCCGCATCTACTGCAACCCGGCTACCGGGCGCAAGACCCCGCCTCTCTCTATGCCGGCCTTTCGGTTCTCCAACGCCGACTACCTGATGGACGCGTTTCAACCCTCGGGCCAGCAGGACGGCCCCCACGCACCGCCACCCATGCTGCCATCGGTGGCGCTTGCTTCGGCGCAAGAAGGGCCCCCAGCTCCACATCACAACGAGCAGCACCCTCCGCACCATCAGGAGGGGGACGCCACGGTCAACTCCTCACACAAGCAAACATGCATAACTGACTTCCCATTACGTCGACCTCAGCGACTACCCCCCAACACTAGTGGCATCCGCGATCGTGGCGGTTGTGCGCCCCCGCTCAGCGCGGCTGACAGCCCTCGCCCTACCAGCACCCACTGTCCGCGTGTCCACGGCGCCGCGCAACTACCAGGAGGATATCTCCAGCACTCGCCCCGATGACTGGAAGAAGTCCATGAATCAACTCTATCACCACGATGGCACTTTTCGTCTGGGTCAACGTCCCTGAGCTTCGACGCGACAACGAGTCAGCGGTCATTCAACAGACGGCGTGGGCCTTCGCGGCGCAGCACGAGGATGGCAACATCATCAAGCGCGAGGCCGTCGTGATCGTTCGCGGCAATCTACTCACCACCGGCGAGACCTATGCCTATGACTACCTCCCCCTCGGCTGTGGCCGTAAGGACCGGGCTTGGCATCCCGTTGAGGCACTCTACGACCTGCCGCAGGCATCCAAGGTTCGGAGGCAGCGTGGCCATGTCTACTGCCGCAGCGGAGTACGTGGCGCTCTGCGTGGTCTGCACATGTCTGGCGGTTACTCACGTTCGTTTGCGCCAAGCTCAGCCACCCCACTGCTGCCCCGGTGCAAGTATGCGGAGACAACCACGCATGCATCGTCCAGGTGCAACATGGTATGATTACAGGCGCGCAACGCCACATTGACCTCCGGTTTCAGTATGCGGTCCAACTCTACCAAGATGGCATCATCTACATGCACTACACGCCTACCTCGGCCCACCTGGCCGACTTCTTCGGTGAAACGCTGCCGCTGACTACCTTTCTTCAGTTCCGCGCTTTCCTGATGGGGTCATCCGAGGAGCCTTGCGTTGCGCCTCTGCCGCCATCAGTCATGCGCCCGCGGGATTCCACAGACTGAGGAGGGGTGTTGGACCCAGGGTACCCCGGTACCCTGAATCCGTTTTTTCTCCCTGTGAAATCCGCATTTTTCCAGTGAACAGCTGGCTGCCGTACATGTGCCTAATTTGGACCGTATGGCTGAAGTACGGCACCCAGTTGTTACCAAAGCATGGCCAGTTGGCCTTCTTAGACGGAGAGGTGTCCTTCCTGATTGACACCTAGCCAGCTGGTATAAATTGCCTGCCCAGCCTCCGCTCCTTGTAATTCAGTCAACTGCTTCCCAGAAATGTTCCGACTCACCCTTTCTCGTGACAGTGCCACTCAGCCATCACCACGGCGACAGCGACTACCTTTCGTCCATCGCCCACGGCTCACATCAGCCCTTTGCTTTTGCAACTTGCACTTTGCTTGCTGGCACTCGACGTGACTCGACGCATGCGTGCCGACTCTCGCCGACTCTTCCACTATAGTGACAATGCCACTCAGCCATCATTTCAATAATCTCCCTCCGACATCCCTATCATCACCGTACCTGTACATATAGTTTCTTTTTTCTTACATCAGGGCTTTAACGTATGCGCACTACAAACAGAACCAAGAGCAACTAGCTAGCGAGCCAAGACAGTGGCTTGGACAGCTTAAGGGGGAAACGGCCTACATGCCTCCTTACACTGGTCCAACTCTAGGTAGGGCACACACCCTCTAACCCAAGCCAGGGTATGTGTACAGGTACTGCTGGGTCGGTGGCAGCTGAGTCGGCCGGGTAGGGGGGGCGGCCGGCGCCGCTACGATTGGTGGTCAGGGTTGGTGAAAAACCCAGCCAGACACTACTTTTGGACAGCACCACCAAGTGGCATGTGCCGCCCTCCTACTCGCCATCTCCGCTCAGAGGAAGTCGGGAATCGTCCCCAGGCCCGTCCGTAGGCTCTGCCACACCGCGGGACGGTGTCGGCTGGCCACTCGCGGCACCGGATGTGCCGATGTAGGGGCATTTCCACCTCGTAGCCGATCTCGCCGCCCGAAACTCCCGCGGCAGTGCCCAACAAGCCCGTTGCGGCGAGTAGCGCACCCAAACCCACCTCCCTAGCACTGGCCCCGACTGCTTGCTTCGGGGCGGTTGGTGACGTCGCGCAGCGCCGTGCGGGCCCGTTTCGGGGTGGGCCTGGCCGATGGAGTAGTCGCCGCGCGTTTGCCGCTAGCCGTGTGTAAGGCTTTTGTAGCAATCGCTAGCTGCACGAGCTCCTCACCGACGGTCTCGCGCACCACGCGACAAATGGCACGCACCAAGCGGTCTAGGGGTCGACGGCAGCCAGTCTAGGGACGTGGGAGGCGGGTGGAGCCGTGGGGGGGCGGTCGAGGCGACTCAAAAGGGGTGGTGCGGTCGAACAGTGCTTTCGCACCGCGGCGATTTGGCTGATTTGGTCAACATGCACCCATCAATCGCCGGCTGGTGCGGACCCACCTCGACTCAAAAGGGGTGGTGCGGTCGAACAGTGCTTTCGCACCGCGGCGATTTGGCTGATTTGGTCAACATGCACCCATCAATCGCCGGCTGGTGCGGACCCAGGTAACACCACACCATCATGCCCACTGGTGCGTTACAAGCCCTACCCATGAGGGTTAAGCCGCCGGGCTCACGCCCTTGAAAGACCTAGGGTGCCCTGGCTAGCAGTGGGTTTAGCGTGTTTTGGTCCAAAATTGGTCCTTTCCAGAAGTCAGGTATGGTTTTCGCAGCTAGACAGCGTAGATTTTGCATCAAAATGTACGGGGTCGGCTGGGACCGAAAGATCCACGACTGGTACGGGGCCGCCAGACCGGATGGTGTCCGGAAAGGCGCCGCGCGTCCCGAGCCCCCGCCGGTGTTTGTAAATTACATGCCACCAGCGATCACGTGGCTCATCAGGACAGTACATTCCGCTATGCTGCTCTCGGCCTCTCATCACGGTTAAGATGCTGGGAAAGCCTGACTAATTGCTGCCGCACCTGGGCTTATCGGACACGCAACACCCCTGTGGGATGACGTATATCAAAATGATATTCACTCCCCACCTCAGGTGCTTTCACAACTAACCAGACTATCCCTAATCTAAATCGAGCAGCATCCGGAAACGTACTACACAAGCGAATAATTGTCTCCGGGCGGGTGGGTGGGAGACAATATAGTCGGGTGCCTTCCAACAACTGAAGGCGCCCCCGGTCCGCGGCCGCCCTTTATACTCGGTTAAAGGGCGCCGCCGGACCGGCGCCGGCCGGTACTGGCGTACCGGGCCGGCAGGGTCGTCACTTAACCCTGACGGCGCTGCGAAAACCAGGGTTTCCTAGGTCGTTCCTCTCAAGGAAACCCTACACTTTTCGCAGCTAGACAGCGTAGATTTTGCATCAAAATGTACGGGGTCGGCTGGGACCGAAAGATCCAACAGATGAAAGAACAGTGGCCGGTCTGGTGGGGCCCGTACACGGACATAAGCGAGACAAGATACACAGGGAATTACAATCAATTAGGTACAGACACAGGGATGGGGCATCACCAGTACGGTATAAATTGCCACTAGGACGGGACTTAAGTTGCTTCCCGGGAGGGATTCGAGTCAGTGTCGGATGGTGAACCGTCACCGTCACCATCGTCCAGTTCGTCCTCTTCGGCAAGTGACATGATCGCTCGCGACACGGAAAGAACGTGCTCTTCATCCAGCCCCATATAGCGGAGCTGAGCAGAGGTTGACTTCCAGCCACCATGCTGGCCCCATGTTGCGAACGGGATGTCTGCGTTAGCCGCCACTTCGGCTGGACTGGGTGCCGAATCGGGACAGGAAAGCGGATTCAGTCATCGCAGGGGTGAGCAGCGGGCCCAACCACCGTGCGAGGTAGCGTCTGAATGTGGGGTACTCAATAGGGGAGGATGAGGGAACCATCCCTAGCTCGCCCTTGTGCCGTAGGACTGTGCCGCTGAACCCCGGGAACACTGGCAGGGTGGGTGTTGCCCAGCGGATCATGACTGCCTGGTACCGTCGCAGGAGTCCATATACGCACACCACGGCGCCGTGCATCTTGGCGACCCGCACTTTGCCACACAGGCGGTGCTGGTCGTTCTTGCGCTTCACGAAGCGGAATTCCAGGTAAGTCGGGAGGAAGGAAACGTCCTCCCACCGGAGGACCCGGAGGTCGCTGTAGCGGCAGAAGCCGGCAAAACTGACGGCTGCGGCAACTGCCACTATCCAGGAACAAATACCTGAGTCGTCCTTGCAGCGAAGGCGGACCAGCTTCTCGATGTCAGACCATGCGAAGGGCTCCTTGGCGTTCTTCACGGCGAGCCCCAGGGTGCGCTTGGCTGCCGCCTGGACAGAGGTGCAACACGGGGACAAGGTAGGACTGGGATGCATATTCAGCCGATGCATCTGCGATATAGCCGCAGACGCAGACCTGATCACTGAATAGCTGCTGGTAGAACGGGCGTCCAACCGAGCTTGTAAAAACATAGCCACCACAATCGGGGCTGCTGGCATTGGGCACATGGGAGGTGTCCGAGCCTCGCAGAATATCACAAAGTGATTCCATATGTAGGCATAGCCACGATTAGAGCCAGCAGCCCACTGTTGTGGAGCTAAAGAGATCAAAGCATTAAACATAGATGTGCCGGCCACATCGGAGGGAGCCACCGGGTTACACGGCCAGGCGGATGTACACCCACGGGTGATGGCTGACTCATGGGCCGTGACTGTCACACCACTGCGGGTGGAGGCAGCGATGGTGTGCTGGGGTGCGCCGCGCGTTGGGCCGGCAGTCGATGCGCAGAGCAAGGACGCGCCAGCTTCTGGAGCAGCTCGGGCGGTTGTTACCACTGCCCTCGCCAGAACTGAATAGCTCCTCGCCGCTGTCGAGCATGACCCAATCGACCACACAGTCAGCCAGGTGCCTACCGTCAGGAGCTACTAAAGTCCACCAGGACTGACTAGGCCATAGCGGTACTATGATTGTAGCGACTGCGCGGTCAGCTTTCAGCTTGCGCACAACTCGGCCAATGCAGCTAAACGGAGCGTTAATCCAATTATTCACACTACCACCCCAGAAATGGCTGAAAGCATCGACTCCTTCGCATCCTGGGCACCAGAACCGTGAGTAGAATCTCGGTACTTGATGGTTCAGGTCGGATGCGAACCGGTCGACATGGTGGATGCCCCACTTCAGGCTGAGGCGCCGGAAAAACTTGGGCAGCAGTTGCCAGTCATCTTTGTCGAGCATCTTGGAAATCTCATTGGAGTCCGGATTCTCATCCCGGGACGCCCACACAATAGAGAGAGATGCTCCCAAGGAGAGACACAAGAGGTAGACTTGTTGAGCGACAGAGTTCAGCGACAGGCTCGAGCGAGAGCCGTGCTGGCAAACCGGTAGCATACTTTTGTTATCTACATGGACTTGCACTCGTCTGCCTGCGATCAGGTGTGACAGGGACTTCAAAACGAAGAGCAGACCACGAGTCTCACGGTGTGTCGAGGACTCGACGCGTTCCCACGGAAGGAAGAAGCCGTGAGCTTTCGCGACGGGGTCTGAGCTGCCATCAGTCGGTCTGGCTAAACCGCCCCAGCCGATGCCTGAAGCATCACACTCCAGAAAAACGGACAGTTTGCTGTCCAGGTCAGGTACGATGCGCCCAGTAAACTGCTGCCTAGACACTCGGGCCCAGAACCGTAGCTCTTCACGGGATTCCTCAGAGAGGGCAACGTGGTGACCCCACTGCTCTGCTTGCGCAATGTTGGCATACAGACCTCTAGAGAAGAGGCGAGAAACTGGGCCCAATGCTAGCCCCATGGAAATCAATTTCCCAGTACAGCTGGCCAAGAACTTGACTTTGTGGCGCTTGCGGTGGCCATGCAGTAGGGACTGGATGTCAAGCTGAAGGGCATCCCATCGCTTCTGAGGCACAGAGAAGGTGCCGGCCACGGTGTCCAGATCAAACCCCAGGTGGGTGATGGTGGGGCTAGGGCGCAGACTGGATTTTTTGAAGTTGATGTTGACATGGGCGCGCTCAACATCGGCCAGCACTTGCTGAGTCGTTAAATGCGCCTTTCTGACAGAGCCAGAGATGAACAACCAGTCATCCAGGTAGCAGAGCATCCTGATGCCCTTACTGCGCCAGTGTCGCACCAGAACTCCCATGACTTTAGAAAAGCAGCGAGGGGCATCAGACAGCCCGAAGCATAGAACTCGCCAGGTGTAGAATCTTCCTCTCCATTCAAACCCGCTGTAAGGCGCAGCTGAGTCATGGAGGCGGACATGGTAATAGCCCTGGGTCAGGTCCATGCTGGTCAGCATGTCGCCGGGATTCACCAGGTCTGACAGCTTAGATAACGACTCCATCTTGAAGGGAGTGTAAACCAAGTGTTTGTTGACATGACGCTGATCGCAGATCAGCCTGAGTCCACCATGGGGTTTGGGGACCACACCCAAAGGGTTCAGCACCACAGGGCGCATAGGTTCCTCTCTGATATGGCCCAGCGGCAATAACAGAGCGATCTGCCCATCAATGAAATCGGGGTGCTGCAGCGCGGAAGGGTGATTTGGCAGGTGGCTGGGTGGTGCCGGACCATCAGCCCAGTTCATACGGTAGCCGTGCTTGACCCAGTCTCTGACATGACTGTCTCTGACTGAATCAGTAATGCTGTCCCAAAATTGCCAGCCTTCGCGGATAACACCGGCCGATTCCACAGGGGAATTGACGTCCAGAGCTGGCTCATGAGGGAGCTCAAAAATAGCTGACGATAAAACTGTCACAAAATGCCAACGCCACAGACAGCATCATAGTAGTCAGCAAGCAGCCTGGATGACTGCTGCATGAATCAAACAGTGAGTTTGAAGTCACAATCGTCTGAAACTGAAAATAACAGAATTTTCAAATTAAATATCGCTCCGACACAACGAGAGATATGAATCGTCACACAGGGTGTGCCGATCTTCACACGAATGTATCGTCGGCCAACTTAAGGAAAGTTGAGGAGACAACTGCCAGGGGCAGCAAAGAGTCGCAGGGGACATCATGTACATTACATACGAGGTATCTCTCGGAGATACACCATCTAACAGGTGACTCTCCCGGAGGAGATCAAAGCTGCTATAACACGAGCCTGAGCTCAGTTCCCGGAGGAGGGCTAACAGCTGCCCGGAGGCCTAACTGCAGCTACACGAACACCATCACTGGCCAGGCCAGGAGGATTGCAGACTCCGCAGCTTCAGCGACGAGCACTCGGGCAGTCCCTACTGAAGTGTCCTTTCCTCTGGCAGCGATAGCAGGTGATGTCTGCAGCAGAAGATCGACCAGAAGGAGGCCTCTCCTCGCGACGGCCGCTCTCCCTCCGGTTGTCGCTCCCACGGCGAAAAGACTCAGGCTTGCGAGAAGAGGGAGAAGGCTTGGCGCGCGAAGAAGAAGAAGAAGGTTTCTTGGCCTTGACCTTCTCCAGCGCCTTCTTCAGCTCCTTGTTATCGGCTGAGCCCTTCTCGCCGAGAGGGTCCACAGCATCGAACTCCTTGGCGACTTCCGCGCCGTACTCGTGCTCTACATGCAGCTTCTTGCCACGCTTGTTAATCCGAAGAGCCACAGTAGTGCACAAAGCCAGAGCCGCGGAAATCGACTTGAACAGCTCCGCAGACGAAGCTGGCGAAGAAGCAAGAAGATCGGTGCCGTCCTCCACCAAGTCACGCAGAGGCTCCTCCGCCGGTGCCAAAAAGTCATAGATCTGGAAGACGTCGTCTAGGTCGCGTTGAAGGTTACGAGCATCAGCGGTATGGCGGCGGTGAACCTTACCATCTTTGTCTAGCCATCCATCCTCAGGTGCGTTGATGGAGCGAGACGGAGCTTCCACCGCCGGAGGTTGAGCAGGTCTCTTGCCCTTGCGGTCGTAGTCGGCGTCCCCTTCCGCAACGCGTTTCGAAGCTGAAGCCGAAGTGGACGGACCGCTCGACGACGCGACTGCCTGCCTAAGCTCAGAGACTTCACGTTCAATACGGAGTAGAGCAGCAGACGTATCCGCTACTGCCTGTCTAGCGGCGACAAGAGCGGGAGATTCAGCTAACCCGTCCACAGGTGGAGTGTCACCACCTAGGACAGTGAGATGGTTTTCGCGGGTAACGAGTTGCTCACGAAGAGCTCTGCGAGAGTCCAGTAACTCGTTCCAAACGAGTTCAAACTTGTCCACTGCTAAAACAGAGACGAGGACGCAAGGCGACAGCACCACAAGCGAGACAAGGAGCCACGCCCAAGACGAACTCGCGGAGCGAGCCATGGTGAGTGCCGGGATAAAAACACACTACAGAACGTAGAAGGAATTTGAATTTTTGTAGTCGAAGACGAAACGAAAATGTACCAGTCGTAGAAGACAATATAGTCGGGTGCCTTCCAACAACTGAAGGCGCCCCCGGTCCGCGGCCGCCCTTTATACTCGGTTAAAGGGCGCCGCCGGACCGGCGCCGGCCGGTACTGGCGTACCGGGCCGGCATCAGGGTCGTCACTTAACCCTGACGGCGCTGCGAAAACCAGGGTTTCCTAGGTCGTTCCTCTCAAGGAAACCCTACAGTTTTCACTGGCTATGAAAGGTTGCGCCACCAGAAGAGAGACTCAAGCCTAATCCTTCATCATCATCACCGTACCGGTACCGGTATTCAAGGATTAGGGATTATATCGACTACAGCTTTTTCCTCCCCCAGTACTTTGCGTGCATTCTCCGGACGCTCTCCCTGTAACCAAAAAGTTCATTATATCGACTATTAATCCTTCCCGGTAGTTATGTGCTGCTGCTGCTGGCAAACGCGTGCCAGCGGTGCGCAAGCGCGTGCTGACGCTGATGCTCCCGCTGATGATAGCCAGCAGCGCGCGCAGCAGTGCCTGCGCTTCGGCGCAGCATCGTTCCGAGACTTCTGCTCTGCCAGGTGTGGCCTTCACTTCTTGAGCCCCGCCCTGCTGAACGCCCCCCTTCCCGGTCCGACCGATAACCCTTCCCTTTGACCAGCATGGCTACCTTGATTTCCGCAAGTCCGGCAGCCAGGCTGGCTCCCGCGCAGCTTCCGCGGCGCCAGCGGCGGCTCCGCGCCGTGTCGGTCACCGCAGCCGCGACGGGTGAGTGCCCGGCGGTTCGCCCCCCCCCCCCCCCCCCCCCCCCCCCCACATCTAGCCTACCCGCTTGCGGGGCGGGTGGGTCACCGATGTAGACGCCAGGCGATATGAGAGGGCCACAGTCTCCTGGAAACGGACCCTTTTGTTTCGGTATACCATCGAGAGCGCTAGTGTGCTGGTCTCGAAAACGTGACTACCGGGGACGAGCCGTTTTCGGGCGAAGCGGGGGGGGGGGGGGGGGGGGGGCAGATGCCCTACCAACCGGAGCGGACACTCAAACTGATCTCTCCGCTCTACACGGCCGACCCTAGCCCCAAGGAACGAATCAGTATGTTTGGGTATCCCATCTACTGGCAGGGTGCCAATGCGCCTGTAATGGGAACGAAACAGGGCCGAGCCGAGAAGCGTGAATGGGCTCGAAGGGGGAGACGGGCAGGTGGCCGACCAACCTAGGACGGGGTGGGGGGGGGTGGGGGGGGGGGGGGGGGACTCAAACTGAACTCTCCGCCGCACACGTCCAACATCATCTACTCCATTTTTCAATCAGTCTTTTCGGGTGCACCTGCTGCGGCTCCACTGCGCTTGTCTCGGAAGCGAATCCCGGCCGGCCGGGTGAAACGCGCCTGGGGTGGCCGACCAGCCCGAGCGACCTCGCGTATCACTGATATTGGCGACTCGCCGCCACCCCCGCCTCGCTGACCGAGCACTGTGCACTGCAGGGCGCCGGCGCGCCGGCGCGCAGGCTCCCAACTTGTATGAGACGCTGCATGTGCCACACGACGCGTCAGGTGCGGAGTCCCCCCCCGACCACCCCCTCGTCCCAGTTTCCACCCCGAGCCGCTGTCGGTCAATCCTACTACCCCGCCGAGCGCTCCCCATCGTTTCGTAGCCATGGCGGCTGCAGCTATGGGAAGACATAATCCTGGGATCATGCCCTGCTAGCGAGCAAGGCTCCGTGCTCCAGGATTGGTCGCGAACTTGCGCAGCGCGTTGTGCGGAACAAAGGACGTTTACCCCAATGTACTCGAGTATCCGTCCCCTGATGAGACCACGCGCCTGCGCTGCTCCGCAGGCGATGAGCTCAAGGCCAGCTACCGCCGCCTGCAGAAGGAGTACCACCCCGACCAGTCCGGTGACCAGTTTGTGGGGCTGAGCGCGGAGATCAACCAGGCCTTTGAAGTGCTGCGGGTACGGTGGCGCAGCACCAGCCTGCTTGATTGCGCCCGCGTCTTGCATAAACCTGGGAACTCGAAGCGTTCGTAGCCGGACGGGCTGATGAGCGTGAGCATCACACTCACAATTAATGGGTTGAGCGCATCCGCACCCTCACTTATGTTGGGGAAAGGGGAAAGGGTCTCTCCGTTATTGGCTACGTCCACTTTATACATCCGTATGGGGAACTGTGGATGATAACAGTGCTATTGTTGTCAGCTGGTTGTTGGCCATCTCCTGGGACTCAATTGCAGCCTCCTCTTCGGGAGCAGCTTTGCACTTCTCACTTTCCCACTCAAAACCATGTTTCGGGGTATGTAGACAAGTGTACTATGATGCGGCGCCTCAGATCCACATTCGACATTTGCTGTATCGAGAGACGGCCGCTCCAGTATCCTCGTATCATCCTCGTACACACGGCGTACTAGAATGTACGTTGGCGAGCTCTTGGGGCATTAGAAAGGCTCCCAATGCCGGATTGTGGGATTCCCCCTTGTTGCTTGCTGTCCCTCATATCATCTCTCACTGGAACCAGCTCACAGTCCACTCTGCCATCGCAGAGTGACAGCGCGGTGTCGATGTTCGCCCCCCCCCAGCATCTCCCAGCTCGCGCCTCCAAACATTCGAAATTCCCCACTTGTCTGCTGTAAACACAAGATGCGCCGTGTCACATACGTGATGGGTACGCCCAGTGTCCGCATCCCGTGGCATTGAAGTGGGTTTGCGGATCGAAGAACGAATGTTTTGTTTTGCGGCGAGACTGGCCGTGTACTGTTCGAGGCGTATTCTGATATATGCCCAGATGAACACTGTCTTTCTTCGAGGGGGGTAATATACCGCGGACCCAAAGTGCGGGTACAGGACTTGCCACCCTCGTAGGCAAAGACACGTACGTACATACAAACCCGTACGCCGTATCCAGAAACCCCTGGGGAGACTCCGAACCCGGATCGTAATCCGTACGGGGGCACACCGCCCAGTGTCGTGGCACGCGCGTATCCGCCGGCCAGCATGGGAGGCCACGGCAGGCACTCGCCCGAAGACTGTCTCAACCTTTAATCCCCAACCCTGAACCGCCCCAGGATCCGCAGCAGCGGGCCGCGCACGACCGCGCGCTGCGGGAGGCCAACCGCGGGCGCATGCCTGGGCAGGGCGCCCTGCGCCGCAAGTCCGGCATCGTGGGCCCCATTCGCCACGGGGCGGTCGTCCTGCGGGAGGAGTTCACCATCTCAGGTTCCCCATCACCCCCCACCCCCCCACTGCGCGCTTCTGCTTGCCTGCCTGAGGCACTCGCCAGCCAGGGACCGACTGGTGTCACGTTTCAGTACTAGCTGAGATCCATCCAACCATCGGCATGAGGCTGCGACCAGAGGGGGCGGGGGGGGGGGGGGGGGGGGGCAGAGCCTCGACGCATGTGCTGGTACTGCTTGCTACGGAGGAAGGGGACCGGTAGGATAACGCCGCAGCGGAGAGCAAACTGGGGCACATTAGCTGTCCTGACATCTCAGGGGGGGGGTCCCCTCCATCGCGTCATAACCGCTAGTACGCAAAAGGACCGAGATCAGCAGCCGAGCAACGCATCAGGTACCATTCACCCGGGGCCTCAGACCACACAAGTAAGGAACTTGGCATTTAGTCCGGCCGTCGGCGCCCTTTTTGTTTTGTATTGCATTCCTAGATTCATGTACGTTTCTCTCTTTGCGGGGCGCAGGAGGGGGGGGGGGGGGGGCAGAACCATGACTTTATGATGACAGGCCTGTTCTTACAGGCTGCATGTAGCCCAGACCGCTTACTCTCCCATTCCAACACGCGCCACGTCACGGTGCCCTTTTCCCCGGGATTATGCGGAGCCGCGCTGGTGGGCCGGGGCTGACGTGACGCGCTGTGGTGGCGCAGCCGAGGAGGCGGCGGCGACGGAGGTGGCGCAGTTTGGGCAGCTGGTGGTGTGGATCCGGGAGTGGTGCCGCACCATGGCCTTCGCGGCCGGCCTCCCGCTGCCCTTCCCCGTGCAGGTGCTTCCCCCCCTCTTTGCATCCCACCCATCCCGCCGGGCTGGGGAGCCCGCGGGTGCGTCACTCACCCCATCAACATCCTGATCAGTGGCCATCACGTTGCGCATCACAAAACACCCTTTATGTGCGCGCCCTGTGTATCAATGTGTGTGCGTGTACCCCTTCCCTGCGTGCGCGCGCGCGGGGGGGGGGGGGGGGGGGGGGTTCTTACTTGCAACTGCAATAGGCGGACACGATTAAGCAAGAAACGTGAATCGGAATGCACCATAGGTACACCAGGGAATTTCCGACATGATTTAGAGATGCGTTTACAAGTGTTGGGCCCCGGCAAGCCCAATGAGGCGATGCAGTGGCGCGTGATGCCGTTGCCAAGCAGTGGACCAAGAGTGCCACGGCGGCCTGTATGCCCTCGTTCTGAACCGGGGCCGCCGCGAGGTGGTTTGGTGGTGGGCGAGTGAAGCTGGTGTGAAACATCAGATGCTCGAATATTGCTTAGTCAGATGTCGCCGCCGAGAACGTCTCGGGCGAAGAGCGGCCACGCAGCCCCGGAAGGGGTAAAGGTCTACCAAAGAATGCGCATTCGTTACATGCGTTCTGCGTCTCCCACAGTGTACCAGTTGAGAATGATTCATCGGCCTACCGGTGCACGGCCCCAAATAACAACCTATGAAAGCACGGGTCACCCGGCATCGCGGGGCAGACTGCCGCAGCGCTGTTGACACGAGAGCGGCGCAAGTGACCATCGTGTGGCTTCGTTGCTCGGGCGTCACTAGTGCAAGCCGCCGGTGCACCGCTGGTTTGGTGCGTGGCTAAGCGTGCCGTCCGCGGCGGGTGACTGAGACGACCCGGGTACGTGCCCAGGCGGACGACGTCCCGGGCGGCGCGCGGCTGTCCTTCATCACCGTGGCGGACGGCAGCATCGACACGCTGGGCGCCCTGAAGATCGTCGCCGAGGCGCGCCAGGTGCGCCGCCGTGCCCCCTCCCCTCTAGTTTTCCCTGCTTTCTCTGCCTGCTCTCGGGGCCGCGAGTCGTCGGCGCCTCTCACGGGGCGTGCGTGCTATGTTCAGGGGAAAGATGGCGCCGCTGGGTGGGAGGTCCAGGTGAGCGAGGCCGCCCCCCGCCAGTGACCCCCTCTCTACCCGAAAACGGCGGTGAGGCTTGTTTGTGTGCGAAGTGCGGCCCGCCCCCGCCCTGCTGCCCCTCGTACCAAAGACACAGCCGCTATGTGTCGTACACCCTGTTTGAGCAGAGTGCCACCCCCCTAGCTGCATCAGTGTGGCTGGCTGTGATGCAAAGGCATGTCCTCGATCCGGGGCGGGTTCGATGAAAAGTGAAATTGAAGTGCGCCTTGGGTCATCGGCCGAAGCCGCCCCAGCACTTGACCTCTTGCGCCAACCGCGGCCGTAGGTCCGGCATAGCCCGTAGACCATCGCCTCGTGTTAACCCCGCCAAAAGGGCTAATACATCAGCCACGTGGTAATCCCGGGACACGCCTGGTCGTGATCGAGCCGGGGATCTCTTGCACAAGAGACAGAGGGGCGATGACACCTTCACAAGAGACAGGGGGGGGGGGGGGGGGGGGGAGGAGGGCGTGTGTCACCTACCCCAACCTCCTGCCGACTGCGCACACAGGTGCAGCGCATCACCTACGGAGGCAGGCCCGGCTCGCTGCCCTCAGAGGAGCGCGTCCTGCGCTCCCTTTCCAACGCACTCAGGTTGCCCCCCCCCCCCCCCCCCCCCGCCCCCCCTCTTAAAACAAGGCCAACCCCTGGACACCCGAAGCCGCGCTCAGCGCCCAGTGCCCAGACCTGACGCACTGGCGCCGCCGCAGGGAGCGCGCCAAGCGGGTGAAGGGGCACAAGGGGCTCAACATCAGCGGCCTGGCGGCCGTCATGGCGCAGGGCTTCATCGGCGCCGTCAGCATCCTGGGGGTGCGCCGCATCCCGCGCGCCGGCGCTCCCACCTGCGCCCCGCCTCTTCGTCGGAGAGGCTAGGGGTGGGGGGGAGAAGGGGGGGAGGGTGGGGGGGGCTGGGCTCATGGGCCGGCTGCCAGCTACGGGGCCAGGCACACCGCAAACCATACTGCCGATACTGCTGTGTAGAAGATGTGCCTCTGCCATGTGCCCACCCAAAACCAAACGAATGTGCAGAAATGTGCGGATCGGAACGTGCCACTGGTCGGGCTGTCGTCCGCCTGGCGTTGGGCCCCGCACCACTGACTCGCGTCGCTGCGCAGGCGGTGGACCAGGAGGTGGGCGACCTGGAGGCATACCACCTCAAGCACGACATCCTGAAGGACATCTTCTAGGAGGCCGTCGGAGAGGAGGCCGCCGGTGTGTTGGGGACAGAGGCCGCGCGGGCTGCAGGCGGCTGTGCCCCCCCCCCCCCCCCCCCCCCTCTTCACCTGGATGACACTGCCGCTGTATGTACGATACAACCCCACCGCACGCATGCACACAACGAAGCGGATGGTATGCGCGCCTGATGGATGACGACAAAACCCACCAAGCTCACCAAGTCTGAGGACGCCAGTCAGGGGGGACTATATAACTGTAAAAATGTACGCATTTGATTGGGGGGGTCGGCGCACTCGCAAGAACCGTTCTTATAAGAACCCGCCCCGCCCTGCCCTACACGGCTCACATCTGGACGACATCGTCACGGGGCCAAGATCGATCCGCCGGCACCCCGATTCTGGGAGCAGATATTCAGGCTCTTGTATGTGCGTCTGCACCCGTATGTCCCGGGCGCCGCGTACCGAGTCTGGGGTTGTCGAGGGTGTCGGAGATGCCCGATGCCACGGAACAGGCGAGGCTGCAGAGCCCCAAGCCCGCCGTACCTGTAGCTATGCAATCCCCACATTTGCTATCTTTATTCAGAGGCAGCTGACAGCCGAGAGGGCGAGGCAGGAGATGGCTCATGACCTGCCGGAGATGTTAGTAAGCCGAGAAAAACCAACATGGTGCAGAAAAACCAAAAATGCTACCTGGCCGAGAAAGCTCCCCCGCGTTCCGAACGTCTTGGTTTATGATAGCGCCCACGTGAAGCTCGGCATCCATCTCATGCGCTGCCATGCTTGCTGCCAGGCCACCATCAGTCGATACCGAACGCCCCTCCCCGCCGCTGAGTAGTGCGGGGCTCGCTGATTCGTTTCGGGGAGATGGGAACGACGGAGAGGGAGGCGGGGGGGATGGCGGCACTACTTGACCCCTCGGAGGGCTGCACGCTACGCGCTTTGACTAGTGGACCCAATGCGGGATTGTGCAGCATGCCCGGAAGCCGGCTGGCATGTTTAGCATCAAAGACTAAGCAGCATCAAAGTTGCAATGTTTTCAAATGTAGCAGCGCTGCGATTTGCAGCACTGTCCTCAATTTATATGCAATGCATGTGTTCCATATCTACGGTACATGTCGGTGTACTTACTGCGCGTACTTCTCCAACGTCCGGAAGGCGCATCGGGGAGGGGCAGGGCTACCCTCGCTAGATGTTGGTGCAAGGGGGGAGGAGCATGTCATGATACCACCGTTGTCCCGCTTGCATGTCACATGTCACTTTTTCGATGTCAACGCGCGCATGCTGTCCTTGACAATGGTTCTCATGGCCCTGTGCCCGCCTCGTGATGCATGCTCTTGGAAGCCCACGTCAGAATGGTTATATTTACTCCTTGTATGGTCTTCATAGGACTGCATGCTACGGGCACAGCCGACCCCTGTGATGCGGGTTCATGCAGCCGAGCCGTAAGACAGCTGGCCGAGCTCGCCCGGGAATACAGATGTAACAAGTTTTAATTTCAACATATATATATTTATTCGTAGCTGTGGAGCTCCAGGGCGCTCAACGTGCCGCTCTTCCTTTGCGCGCGCAAGAGCGCTCGCTCCCCATCCGGTCCAATATTGTTCCCTGCATGACAGCAACAAAGCGGGAGAAAAATATTGAGAGTCGGCGGCGTGTTGAGGGTAAAGTAAAAGTTTTTCATCGGCCAAAGCCGCCCCGGGACTTAACCTCTTGCGCCAACTGCAGTCGTAGGTCTGGCATAGCCCTTGGACCGCTGCCTCATTCGAATCCCTAAGGGCCAATGTATCAACCAGGCGGTAAATCCGGGACACGGCCGGGTCGACATTGCCCTCAGTGGGGGAACCAGGAACCGGTGTGCTGCTGAATGAACCCAAACAAGTGATCTCAACATTCCTCGCGTTTGGAATCATTTGCATCGGCATGTCGTCGGGTTCTGGACCCCCCTTCCCTTGAGAAGAGCACCAGGATTGGCAACGCACCGTCGATCCACAACGCGGTCAGGGAGCGGTTGCGCTCGAGACCGCCAGCCAGCATTGCCGCGCCTCGGGGTCCAATCTGGTTGTCTGACAGCTTGATTTCATGAGGAGGGGGGGGGGGGGGGGGGGCTCAGTACTGCGAGATGGGACAGAGCGAATGAATCATTGAATGGGCCGCGGAGCGACGGTGCAGGGGCGGGGGGCCGCGAGTTCGGGGCGCCGTTGCAGGGGCCGCGAGGCGTGTAGACGACACCAGCCATCACCGCGACGACGACGACGACAGCTGCTGCGAGGCGTACAGGTGCCGACGCGGTAATACGAGTGCTGCGCGAGGCTGAACCTGTCCTACCCCACTGCCAGAGGTCAAATGCAGACGAGAGTATAACGGAACATTAGCTAGTATTCTGCGTGCACCAAGCCTGATTCGAGGTGTATAACAACGAGGGCTATTGTGGTACGTGGTACTGTTGTCTATTGAAGCTACATGTCACATGTGACCTCCTCGCATTAGGCCTTTCGTTTGGAGTGCACGGTCTAACTAAAAGCGGCTAGGGGGTGGCTCATGTTGGTCTATGGGGTCTTCGGGAAACGTCAAGCACGGCGTAGATCAAATTCGAGAATTTGGGGCGTGCCAACATAATTTTCAGAGATCGGCCTTTATCGACAATTTTTTTGCATGTCGCCGGCGTTTTTGGCTGTTGTGACGTTATTTCGTACCACGACGGGATGGCTTGGAGACGGTGGTTATTCCTGACGTGTTGCTTAGAGAAGGCGCCGCTGGTGAAAATTCACCTACGTAGTAGGGAGTAGGGGGTTTGCGAAGTGCCAAATGAGCACGAGTCACATGGGGCCTATTGCTGCGTCCAACTGTTGGACATACCCAGATGATTAAATTTTGGGGACGATTGTTGTTCACTGTTAAGACTGGGGCAGCCGAGGTCCAGTCGGGGTACCTACCATGCGCAGATGATGTGATTGTGCGGCAAATACATGCTGTGCAAGACCAGCAGTGGGTGTTTTATATGCGCTGTAATACCTATTCGAAAAGTCGAGTGGAAGGGTCAAATGTGACGCCGCTTTAGCTTCAATGCACGATTTATTGGCACCCGTACCGCGGATGGATAAATTCCTCTTCAACAGGTAAATATGAAGTAACTTGACAGTTGAATCAGCGATGCGTCGATTTTTCAGAAAAATCTAAAAGAACGGGTTCTACATCACTGGCCTACAGTTCCATGAATTGCATCGCCAGCGCTTTGCAGTACCAGAGTTTTTTTTTCCATTCCCAGCAGCGAGTAGCGAGTACCAGTACCAGTACCAGCAGTGGCCCGGACTCTGAACCGTGCGCGCATCACTCATCCATCCCGCCTTATGCGGGATGCGGGCCGCTTTTAGGCGGCTTGCTGTGTTGATTTTCTAATTCTGGGGAACTGTCCTTTTTGTAATTCACACCAGTACCACCAGTTCTGGGGAACTGCCCTTTTTGTAATTCACACCAGTACCAGCAGTACCAGCAGTATCAGCAGCGAGTAGCGAGTACCAGTACCAGCAGCGAGCGTTGGCACTGCCAGCGCTTTGAAGTAGCGACTAGTCGCTACCAGAGCTTTTTTTTCCATTACCAACAGCGAGTAGCGAGTACCAATGCTCATAGCCTCCCAACCGTGAGATCTTATTCGGACGGCTGTGTAATTAAGGACCGTGGGTGGGCGGGCAGGCGGGCGGGTGGATTATAGTACTTAGCAGTACATGCCAGTAGATAAGCGCTTTAGTCATGCACCTATAGGCCCGATCCGCTGCACTATACGGGTACCCGTACGGCAATAAAGCTCACCGCCGAAAAATCGACGCTTCGCTGGATAAAGTGTTCCGCGGCCCACCTTGAGCGTCCCCAGTGCTCGATTCCCCTCCAAGGCAAACGCCCAAGCCTCGGCCCCCGCGTCCCGGATCCTGTTCCCCCCGAGGTCGAGCACCCGCAGAGAGTCGTTGGCCAGCAGGGCCTCCGCCAGAGCACACGCGCCTCGGTCCTTCATCTGATTGCCTGCTGACGCGCCGCCGCCGCACGAGGATTATCTCAGTGAACTTGGCGATGTTAGACATGCCCCATCCGTTTATATCATTGTTGAGGAATCAGCACTCGCTGCTGCTGCCTGGTAAGTGCATAATGTGTACGTATATTAGTATAATGTATTAGTATAACCGGTAGCATAGTATATAATGTGTATGTAATTTTTTAGATACTACCGGTTTAGAATGTATTACTATAACCGGTAGTATACATATATTCGTATATAACTATAATGTGTAGATATGTAATTACAATACATATTAGTACAACCGGTAGTATGTATACATGCATTAATATATAATGTGTGGGTGCAGTATGATATGTATTCGTATAGTCATTAGTATACATATATTAGAATTTATCTTCCTAAAGCAGATTAGTGTCATATGCCCCACATCGGCTAGACTAGTAGTATATATACCT